>CM076117.1:5267500-5512760 GCA_038048805.1 Hipparchia sbordonii | reverse complement strand
TTTGGGTTAGGTTTGGGTTAGGTTTGGGTTAGGTTTGGGTTAGGTTTGGGTTAGGTTTGGGTTAGGTTTGGGTTAGGTTTGGGTTAGGTTTGGGTTAGGTTTGGGTTAGGTTTGGGTTAGGTTTGGGTTACGTTTGGGTTAGGTTTGGGTTAGGTTTGGGTTAGGTTTGGGTTAGGTTTGGGTTAGGTTTGGGTTAGGTTTGGGTTACGTTTGGGTTAGGTTTGGGTTAGGTTTGGGTTAGGTTTGGGTTACGTTTGGGTTAGGTTTGGGTACGTTTGGGTTACGTTTGGGTTACGTTTGGGTTACGTTTGGGTTACGTTTGGGTTACGTTTGGGTTACGTTTGGGTTAGGTTTGGGTTACGTTTGGGTTACGTTTGGGTTACGTTTGGGTTACGTTTGGGTTAGGTTTGGGTTACGTTTGGGTTACGTTTGGGTTAGGTTTGGGTTAGGTTTGGGTTAGGTTTGGGTTACGTTTGGGTTACGTTTGGGTTAGGTTTGGGTTACGTTTGGGTTACGTTTGGGTTACGTTTGGGTTACGTTTGGGTTACGTTTGGGTTACGTTTGGGTTAGGTTTGGGTTAGGTTTGGGTTAGGTTTGGGTTAGGTTTGGGTTAGGTTTGGGTTAGGTTTGGGTTAGGTTTGGGTTAGGTATGTCTAATATAATTTTGAGTTCACACAATATCGATGCGCTTAAAATTCCATTGCATTGTACTAGAACATTAACAGTTAAAAACATTTTAATTGATGCTAAATTTGTGTTCGAATCTCCGGAGAATGGCAAATCACCGGTGATTTTCACCGGTGCTTGCCGCAGGTGCCGCTCTAGCTAGCGGCGGGCGGCTCTTTGGCGAAGTTTCTTTGGCGGCGGCGCGGCGGTACGGTTCGAAACACCGCCCGCCGGTAAGGGCGAGCACACATTGGGGTGCGAAGTCGCAGCATTGTAAAAATCATAGACGTCGCGCAATGCACCGTGGAAATGTCCGCTGTGCACCGTAAAAACCTGTACCATTCTATCGGTATCCACACTTCCCAGCGTGTGCATGTCAAGATGATTAATTACGATAACGATTATCTGATTTTCTTGATTCAGGAACGTCCTGTCCTTTGGGAGAAACCAATGGAAGAATACAAAGATAAATTTCTACTAAAGTACTTAGTGTGGTCCATGTCTCATTAGAAACTAAACTAATGGACAGAGTTTTCTCGTACGATGTCCTATGCGATGAAATTTTTCGTTGCGTAAACGCAACCGCAAGTCTTGTTTGTAGCCTCGCCTTTACTCGCACGGCGCGTCAAAGTAATATTGGTGTATCGTAAAATTACGTGGAATACTAGGGCACCATGAAAATAAGGAGACTTAGAAAATAATATTTTTTGATAGTGTTTACGGCTTTAGAAATTTTTCCTTTACCTCGGGAAAAACAACACAAAATACTTGTATTATGCAAGATTTTTGCTTAACTATTTTTAAAGGAATTGGTGATAATTGCGAGTGCATTTAATAATTTTGGAATCGAACAGTAACTACCAAATGTTAGGTACGTTCTTGAGATGAAAATGTGGCGTTTCAAATGTAACACTTTTGTTAATAAGTATTTTTTAAATTGCTACCTAAAACAGTATTCAGTTTTTCATTTTACAAGTTATTTGCCAAAAGAAAGTCAAAATATTGTTTTAGGACTAGGGATACGATGACCTTCCCTGGCGCAGTGGTGACCGCTGTGGTCTTATAACTGGGAGGTCTCGGGTTCGATTCCCGGCGGGGGCAATTTAGGAATTTATAATTTCTAAATTGTCTCTGGTCTGGTCTGGTGGGAAGCTTTGGCCGTGGCTAGTTACCACCCTACTGTCAAAGACGTGCCGCCAAGCGATTTAGCGTTCCGGCACGATGGCGTGTAAAAACCGATTAGGGGTATGGGTTGAATTTACACTGCTATACCCCTTCCAAGCTAGCCCGCTACCATCTTAGACTGCATCGTCACTTACCATCAGGTGAGATCACAGTCAAGGGCTATCTTGTCATTGAATAAAAGAAAAGTGATTTTTTTTAAGAAAAACGGGTAAAATCAAAATCATGACTGGCAACACTCGTCTTGTGGATTTAATTTTTTGGGATTTCAATTTACAACGCAGTTGCACGTGAACGGTTGCGGTATAATCAAATATCGATTGCGTCTCTGTTAAGTGAACTGTGGAATGGAGTATTTATGACATAATCATGTTTGTGAGTTTGTGAGTGTTGTGGAGTGTGTGGTTTACATGTTCGGTTGCAAATCTGCTGCGGTCTGAGTTCGATTCCTGCGTAGTCGGTCATAACATTTTTAGAGTTGAGTTTCTGCCAAGAAACCCCCAGTACCGGCCTAGAGTTAGGAAACTAGGGGCGGCTCTGTTTGAGATTCTTGAGTCTAAACTAAATCAACCTGGAAAGGAGACCTGTGCCACTCGCAAGTTATTTAGAGATGAACCTAACTAGACCCTCCAATCCAAGTACATCCATACCTCCAAGCTGCTGCAGCTGCGGTTGGTGGGCTTTAATTAATCTTAAAATTTATCATTGACTAGAAGCCCGCGCCGACTTCGTCCGGGTTGAAAATTAAATATTTGTTCTTGTGAGCTTCTTATAGGAGACGATTGTCAATAAGATCACCACAGGAACCACACGAATTTCCCGCACCGATACCAGCCACCGTGCCCCGCCGCGCCAGCCGGCACCATTTTATTATTTTGTCGCGCGGAAAAATTAATTTTCCGATAACTCCTAAGATATTTATTTAAATTGTATAGTGTAAAGGGCAAATATGTTCTACATTAAATACTTACGATAATAAACATATTTATTTAGATATAGATTGACATCACATCGGTTAAAGAAGCTTCGAAAATAATTTATTATTTTTAATCAAAATTTGAAAGATAGAAATCGTTACTGTAAGTTATCCTTAGAATATAGACATATGCTATCGCGGACTTTTTTTTAGAACTCTTTAAGAGGAACAATTCACCCATACATCATTTTCATCCAATAACAGTATATGACCCAGCGCACGCCTTGGAAACGTTTAAGAGTCAAAAAAATTTCCGACTTTTTTAACAAATTTGCACATAATATCTAGCCATAATACATTTATTAACATAATTATAGCCTATAACCATCTGGAATAATGTATCTTTGAAATGATAAAAGAATTATTGTAATAGGTGCGGTGGTTCCAAAGTTTGCTCCGGACATACATACAAACTCACAAAATTCGCGCTCTCTCTTTATTATAATAGTATAGATAACATGTTCTCCGAGGAACGGGAGTGACACAACGCCAACTTTGTAATTTAACTCCAGGCCGATACTTACTGATAATTTCTTGTCAGTAACCCAATAAGGCAAGGCGTGTGTAATTTTGAACCGACCCGGGATTCGAACCTAGACCTCGTTATCCGGTCATCACCACTACTGACGTTGTGTACGTAGTAACGAGGCAAAGTGGTCGACTTGTCAGTCGTCAGCAAAGGTCGTCAGTGATCTCGCGCTTACCTACCTATTCCGAAAAGACATCACGTGACATCAAGTGCGCGACACTCGGTAAGAATTTACTTACGACTTTTTCTAAACATCGAACTTATTTGTACTAGGGAATCAGGAATTGAAAGGGATTTATGTGGCGTGTTGTTATTATGTCTAGTTAGGGTTTCCAAAATGTTTTTTTCTTAATTAATTAATTATTTTTGTATGAAAGTTTTTGATAATTAATTTTTACTTTTTACCACCGCCATTGAGTTTATAGGGTCAAAGTGCATGGGTGGTTGCTGGTAAGTTATACACATTAACAAACACCTTGTATAAGCGATAAGCATTAAGGAAAAACAAAGGCTTTGAAACTGGAATTCAATTTATCGATTAAAGCTTTCTTCTTCTTCTTTGTCAACCTTAGACGTCCACAGCTGGACATAGGTCTCTTGCATGGACCTCCACAGGCTTCGGTCTTGCGCCGCCTGAATCCAGCGTATCCCTACGACCCGTTTGATGTCGTCGGTTCTCCTAGTGAATAGTGATTGTAGTTTTAATCGCATCGTATCGTACATAATCTGTAAGTAGTTCTGACAAAATTAAGGTTTTGAAACTGCAATAAAATCTATTTATTAAAGATTTCTTTAATCGTACAATAGCACGATTTTCAAAAATTATCGTAGCTGTTTTTAGGATATTTTGGATTAAAAAACAGACTTTTGTATCAATATCCCGTCATACACTATGTGTTGTCGCGATTGAACTCATTACAGCGCCATCTTGTTTCAAACTTGTCAATTGTCAAAAGGTTCAACTTGTTCAACAGATGCAAGTTGCAAAAAAAGAAAAATAAAATGAATAAAAAGTAGGAATAAAGAATGTTACAGTAATTATAATAATATTATGTTACGTTTTTTTTTTGCTTTAGGTTAAAGAAAGAGACAATTTTTATAAAAGTGCACTGGTAAGTATGATTTCTATTGGAAGAGGTAACTATATTATAATAATAACTAGCTTTAACCCGCGGCTTCGCTCACGTTAGGTTCGATTTTTTAAACTCCAATTTTACCTCCTTCGGGGTTGAATTTTGAAAAATCCTTTCTTATCTGACTACGTCATCATAGCTACCTGTATGCCCAGCTCGATCGGTCCAGTGGTAAGAGCTGTGCGTTGATAGATCAGTCAGTCAGTCAGTCCCCTTTGCCTTTTATATATTTAGATGAAACATGTATTTCTTTATTTTTAATCGAAAACCCAAATACAAAGTTTAAACAACTTTAAAAATGAAAAACATTCATACAAAATTTCATCCCCTATTTGATGCCTTTGGGGTTAGATTTTTCAAAATCTGTGAAACACGTATTTCTTTATTTTTATTCGAAAGCCTAAATACAAAGTTTCATGGATATAACTTGAAAAATGACGGACTGTCATACATATTTTAACCCCCTATTTAACCCTCTTGGGGTTGAAATTTTCCAAAATCCTTTCTTAGCGGATGCCTACGTCCTAACAGCTACTTGTATGCCAAACAGCTCGATCGGTCCAGTGGTTAGAGCTGTGCGTTGATAGATCACTCAGTCAGTCAGTCAGTCAACGTTGCCTTTTATATATTTAGATTGAATAATTTACAGCGTTCAAGTGATACGAACTATAACAGCTATAGACCATATCGTGTCAATCCCATGGTGAGTTTAAATAATATAAATAAATATTATTATACTCGTATTAATAAAATAAAGTAACGTACCTAAATACATATATACATACTTAAAAATAATTAAGTATAAATATTTAACTACCGTCTTCAAAGATTGGGCAATCGAGTTCACCGGGGGTTCAAGAACTAGCAGCTATCTTGGCCAAAGAATTAGTTTGGCCATCCAAAGGGGCAATGCTGCCAGCATCTTGGGTACCTACTGTGCCGCGCTGCGGTGACATCGATGAGGTTTTAGGTTTAATTTAGTTTCAATTTTAGAAGTAATAAGTTCAGTTTTAGTTTAAATTATTTAGTTACTTACTATTTATAAATTATACTCTTTTAATATTTTATAGACGAAGCAGCGTCCAAGAGATAACTACGATGCAAATCCAGTGGTAAGAAAGATATTATTTAAAAACAATACAACTGATTGCTGATATAAATTCTTTTAATGGTTAAAAACTCTACTACTTTTATAAGTTACAGCTGCTATATTCCCTAGCGCAGAAAGGAGTAAAGTAGTGCCTGCTAAAAACGATTGTAAACAGCGATAAAGTAAGTACAGGCCTTGAGAAATTCGTTGGCCAACAACGTAAATGAGGTGTTTTATGATTTGCTGAAACATTTTGGCGCCAACCAAAAAAAACAATCTGACCAGACCGTAAAGTGCAATAACTTATAAAAGTGGTAGTACTGTGACAATAATTTTATTTTATTTTGACAGCATTTTATCGGGGGAATGTATAACCGCGGTCTTCCTTCAGTAAGTGTATAAATAAATATAAAAATCGTATATTTGGATAAAATAAAGACTAGTAAATCAAAAGTTACCGCTTATGTCAGGCTGTAAACGAATATATACTTATATTACACAATACGTATATTTTATATCATAACTTAATTAAGTAGTGAAAAGTTTATCTTAATCACCTTATAATTACGAATCCAATAATCTTATTGTGATTATTGTGGGTGATTAAGATTAATTTTTGTAAATAGAAAAATCATTTTTCTTGTAGGATGATGATATAAGAGTTGGACCTTTGTCATCGGTAAGAATGTTTGACATCTATACTAATATATAAAGCTGAAGAGTTTGTTTGTTTGAACGCGCTAATCTCAGGAACTATTGATTCGAATTGAAAAATTCTTTTTGTGTTGGATAGTCCATTTATCGAGGAAGGCTTTAGGCTATATAACATCACGCTGCGACCAATAGGAGCGAAGCATCAGTGAAAAATGTTGCAAAAACGGGGAAAATTATCCATAGTTAAAATATATTCTTTTAAAAACTTCTTGATCGTGATCATAATAACAGAAATTGACGCGGATGAAGTCGTGTGCAACAGCTAGTTTGAATATAAACCTTTTCTATTTTATAAAATTTTAGGATTCAACCACACCGAGTTGGTTGGATAGAAAAGCTATGTATGATGAACTGGAAGAAGTGGTAAGTGTACTAGTAACTACCGACTAATTTTTTAAACTGCCTGTTAACAACTTAACAGTTAAATCACCGAACGCCTCCTAGTATAATAAATAAAACATTGCGGTCTATGGTAGCAAGAGAGAGGCAAATTTTTAACCATAGACTTTTTAAATTCATTTTAAAGTAAGTTCTACAAATAAAATTTATCTTCTAGGAAGATAAAATCACCAGGGCAGACCAAGTGAGTGACTTATGAAATACTACGTGTAACATTGAGTCATAGAATATTTTTCTATATAGAATTAATGTATAAGATTTTGAAAATAAACCAATTCGCATTAATAAATAACTAAAACAACTGAGAGTAGAGAATAAACATAGAGTAGAGTAGAGAAATCTGTGGTAGAGATACATAGTTTGAATTAATTCACATTTCATTTAAGTAATAAATAAATAAAGTTATAGTAAATTAGTTCAAATAGTAAAAAATATAAAAACATAGCCAGATCAGAAATTACGATTTAAATCTCTACAGTAAATGATCAATTGAATCAAAACTATTATTTGACTAACTTTGTTATGTACTTCTAGTGGGAAGAATTCAAAGAGTTTGCAACTAAGCTGAAGGTTTGAAACTATTCTATAATTACGATTTCTAATGTACCCAGTTTTACTTAATTATTGATATAATACAAATTACAATATCATTCTACATTCTTAACACCAACGGGAATGGGTCTGCTTTGACTGCCCATCTTGACATGCGTTGGATTGGTGTACCTACGTATGCATTTTTGCATTTTTGAAGCTTTATTATGGAAGCACTGTATACATAGCATAGCTTTGTAGAAAAAAAATTTTTTTTGAAAAGAGCAACTGCTGAGTTTCTTACCGGCTCTTCTCAGCAGAATCTGCATTCCGAACCGGTGGTAGATTTATGGCGCGTCATACGAGCTACAAGTTAGCCTACATGAAATAAATTAATTTTGAATTTGAATTTGAATTTTTTATTTTATTATTTATTTATTTATTTATCAACACATCTTACATGAGCTTTACAGGACAAATCCCAATTCGCTCGTGTACACCTTAAAAACTATTACAATGTCTAATGTATAAATTAAAAATAACTTAGTCTTATAACCTAATCTAAACTGTAGCATATTGCCCACATTGCGACCCTTGTGCTCCACCCAGAGTGCAACAGAACAGGTCGATCCGCTCGGCCACGACGTTCAGGGTTCAGGGAATTTGAATTGTCGATGTAATTTGTGAAAGTTGTAGTACCATGTGGTAGGAATTTACCACAATATGAGTAATTTGGTGTCTTCCTCGTGTGATTGTACTTATTTTGCATTACTTACAGGAAGCTGCAGAAAACGATCCTAAGCATGAGGTTAGTATCACACTAATACTTACTATATTATATAGTTATTTCAATTTACGAGGGCACGTGAGCTTTACTTGTGGTTATGCCGTGAACATGCACATAGCGTAAGTATGTGTGCCTGGAGCCTAGGTGGGAGCGATCAAGCGCAAGCAACCTCTCGCTCCCACTTATATAGATACGACACACACACAACCATGAGCCACGCACCCTCGTGGATTGCAAGAACTATACTAAGAAAAGGCGAAAGTTTGTATGGGTGTGTGTGTATGTTTGTTTCTCCTTCACGCCACAAGGCATCAACCGATTTGGCTGATGGAGATAGCTCATACCCAGGATTATTACAAAAGCTAAAGCATTTTATCCTGGCTCTTTGTATGCTCGGCCCTTAGTTTAATACTCAAAGGCCCAGCCCGATCCATCCAGTGATTTGAGCTGTGCGTTGATAAATCAGTCAGTCAGTCAGTTTCTTTTTATACCTAGTATATTTAAATAAATATATAAGATATTTACTATGCATAAAAGCTTTAGCTCTATTGCTATATTATGAGCATATTGTATTTTCTCGAATAATTTTTCAATAACATAATTTTTGTTTCAGCCAATAAATGATTTACGTAAAATTTTGGTAATAGCTTATTTTTTATGTCTACAAGTAAGTTAAGATTTCGATGAAAGATGATGCAGTCTATGATGGAAGCGGGAAAACCTGAAGTTAGTAGTTAAGTAAAATTAATTTGGTAAATATTTAACTTAGTCTATCGGGGATTCAAAAGCTGGTACCTACCTTGGCCAAAGAATTAGTTTGGCCATTCAAAGGGGCAATGCTGCCAGCATCTTGGGTGCTATGGCGCGCTGCGGTAACATCGATTAGATTATAGATTTAATTTAGTTTCAATTTTAGAAGAAATTTAGTTTTAATTTAGATTTTAGTTTACAATAATATTTAGTTTAAAAATTATTTAGGATTGAATTTTTAAATTAAAGTTTAAATGATTTTTTTTATTTACATAGGAGTGGACCAAAAATCTTGATAAGGTACCGATTTTATGTAATGTTTATTTTTAAACAAATTCAAAAAAAGGAGGAGGTTCTATTCGATGCGTGATTTTCTTAATTTTTTTTTAACGATGTTATTCCATAACTAATAATAATAGTAATTAGTTACACAATCAATCGTTGCAGTGTGTTTGAGTAACAAACATCCATACATCCAAACTTTCGCATTTATGATATTAATAGGATTAAAGAAATATGAAAGAGTATTTTTCCATTTCATTCATTTTCATCCACAAAAATTTTTCTTTTTACAGCCAAAAGCGCCGCGATTTCCTAAGAAACTTTTGGTAAGCTTTCATCATCTTAACAGTGTCCACAGCTGGACATCAGTCTCTTCTCAAAATGAGAAGGAGTGGACATAGTCCACCCTTCTATCTTGAAAAGTTACACTCAAAGATCTTGTTCTGAAATTTGAACTATGTAAAAATATATTAATTTATTATATTCTAGGTATTTTTAACCGACTTATAAAAATGGAAGAGGTTCTCAATTTGTCGGAACCTTTTTTTTTATTTTTTATGTATGTTTCCCGATTACTCGAACATGTCTGGACCGATTTGGAAAATTCTTTTTTGTTTGGAAGGGTATTCTTCCCAGGTGGTGCCATTGTCATCAGGTCAGGATCTGATGATGGGATCCTGGAGAAATCGAGGGAACTTTCTAGTGGCGTTTGAAGTCGGTTTTGTAAAAAGAATTTTTACGTTTATAACTTGTGTCTAATGATATAGGTAGTTACTTTAAAGAATTATTTTTCTTTTAAATTAATTTAATTTCCAGAAACCGTATCCTGACGACTTTCCGAAGCCTACTCCTAGTCCTGGAGTAAGTTATTGTTAAATTTGCTTCTTATAATAATAATTGTACATCCACATCAACATCTTAAGAAACTTTCGCTTAACATTTAAATGCCTACATGAAATAAATTAATTTTGAATTTGAATTTGAAATTTGAATTATTGCTGAGATCTATAGAGCGTGCTCTGACTCAGCTCAGACTCAAGACAGAGGCTAAAACGAGACAAAAATATGCTCTGACATCCCAAGTAGCACACGGAGGCTGCTTAGCAGCTGAATAACAAATTCCCGTCACGCTTAAAGCTGTATAAAAAAGCTGCATAAGGGCTGTATACGGCCGTATACAGCTCTTATACCTCTTAAATGGGCACAAATTATACAGCCTTAAGTTCAAATAGCTGCTTAAGAGCTGTATAGCAGCAAAATAACAGTGTTATAAAGGACAAGTAACGACAGTGCTATGCGCTGAATAACGACTGAGTAAAAGATAACAAGTTACTCTTTATTCAGTTAAAATTACGTCATGTGACACATGACGTAAAAGTGAAATAGCAAACTTTAATCTATCAAATTATAACCTTGTAGCTTAAACACATTAACACAATTTCGTGGAGTGAATTGAATACGTGGCTATATATTCAAAGTTCCCTGATTAGTAAGAAAAATGATTGGGAATGTAATTTTACTGACATTATACATATATATTACCTAAGAAAATTTAAGTGCGCCACGAAAATATTCGGTTTTTAATTAGTTTCGTGATATAAATAAGCCGTGATGAAAACTTGAATAAACAATTTTTAGTGCTTTGAAAAGAATTATAAGATAAAAAGTTATTATTATGATATACGGAAGTAAAAACTAATGCAATCCATTCCTAATTCATACACAAAATATCATAAAAGTTGAAAAATGAATCAGTATATTTATGTGAGGTTATACAATAAAATGGTGGATTCATGTTATAGTTACAGAGCTGGTGAGCATTTACGTACTTATATGATTTTAAAAGCCTATAGCTTAGGCCTATATAAAAAAAGAGTATTCGTCCGAAAAAAGTAAATAAAAACGGATCCTTATAAGTTTGTCTGGTGTAAGAACTGCGTAATATTAGTACGTAAAGATGAAACCGACAAAATACATCATATACGATCTAGCAAGGATATAGAGAGATTGGTGAATCTAGCCACCACTAAATGAAGTTAGGTTATGTTTACTAACAATCGACAACCCTCATAATGCACTAAATGGAATGATTTCGTGGACAACGGAGAAGTAACAAACCCTTCGGAGAAGTAACAAGCAACTTGTGTACTCTGGATGTAAACATAAGTCTCAAGAACTTTAATTGGAAAACATAATAAAGAACAGCTCGAACCAAATTCATATTGTCGTTGTTACTGAAGCTAACAAGGGTCACAAACTCAAAATTGTTTCAAAGATGACTACAAGATGTTTTCGCAGCTACTGAATCACCGATGAAGTGATGGTCTAATCCTCTATGTGCATAAAAGTGTATTGTTCTACAGGTTAACAGTGAATACAAGCTACTCTGAATCAGTTATTGGTGAAATTGTCACAAGTTTAAATTAAGTGTTTGTGCATTGTGCTGACCTCTGAATACTAACCAAGTATGTTTCATATAGGAACTTAAACAATTAATCTCTCAATTTTCAGGTAAAAGTAATCTTGTAATTAGTGGTGATATGAATGTAAACATAATGTTAAACGATCCCAGTGTAAATTTATACTTAAATTCTATGAGTGAAGTAGGTATTGACTGTGGTATAAGGCAGTATACACGGATAGAACCTAAAGGGGATATGATAACTAAAAGTTGTATTGACCACATATTCATACGATGTGTGGACAATCCCAGCCAACATAGCTTATGTATACAAACAGCAGTTATAAACAATCCTATAGCAAACCACTATTTTACCAGTTTTATGATTATCGACAACTTGTTACAAACCTGTATAAGTAAGTATTGTACTAAAATAAATCATAAAAAATTGCTAGAAGAATTATATAATGTTGACTGGGGACAGGGGTTATATTGTAAGAAAATCCTAATGATGTCATGAAGTTTATTTCCAATAAATATAATTATTTACTAAGCAAATGTCAATATGTGGCTAAAATAAATACAGGGAGAAGGTAGGCATGTTTAACAATAAAGCCTTTAAAATGTGTATTAGGAGAGATAAACTATTTAAAATATGGAACGATGATGAAAGTAATATGGAAAATAGAATATTGTATGATATATATAGAAATAAAACAAACAAGTATATTAATTATTTAAAAAATATATTCAAACTCAAATAACAAGTAACTTTAAAACTCAAAAAAAGTATAGGAAATTGTGAATAAACTGTGTGGGAAGCTTAGAAAATCCATAGAAGATATTCTAACTAATAGATTAAAGATTCTGTAATAATTTATGGGCTGAGTAGCTATGGCAGAACCTTTTAAAATTTATATACACGATATTTACAAAATACAAATAAGATTATTAAAGGTAATCGTTCCCAACCATGTTAAATTACTGTACAAAGATGATGGAGGGATTGTTTAAATATTGTAATGTTTTCAATCAATCCATCAATCAATCAATTTCTTTATTGCGAATTTGGGTAATATACAGGTGTTTACAAGTAAAATAAATGGACAACCAAACTCTGCTTAAATACAGCATGCAACATTAAAAATTAGCTTAAAATCTATTTCATTACATTACTATTAATTTATTACAATACATTATTATTAATTTATTTAAGTTAGAAGCTTTGTGTTTACATTGCAATATTATTTAAATGTCTAATATAAAATTTCTTATTAAAATGTCAAAAGTTCATAATTAAAATTTTTCCATAAGGTAATCACTGGTTTTATAGTATGTCCTGTCAATCAAAAATTTAAGCCTTTTTTTAAAAAGTGGTATTTCTTGTGTTTCTATAATATGTCTAGGCAAATGTTTATATAAAAGGGGCCCAGTGCAGAAGAAACTCTTAGAAAAATGTGCACAACAACTGGGTGGTGGACGCAGTTCAATTAGGTAGGTACATGCCTACATGCCAAGTTACTTTTGGCAAATATGACAGTTTCATATATATACAGACATGGCATTGTAAGAATATTATATTGTTTAAAATAGGGTTTACAACTATCAGTCGATTTTAATTTAAATATTGCCCTTAAGCATTTTTTTTGTACCTTTAATACAGCCTCTTTTTAAGTGGAATTACCCCAGAATAAAATACAATATCTCAACAGCGAGGCAACATAGCCATGGTAAACAGTTAGTAACGCTGACACATTTACTGTTTTCCCCAACTTATAAAGTGTGTAGGAGAATTGATTTAACTTTGTGCAAATATGACTCAAGTGTTCTTTCCAATTTAGAGTAGAATTAATATTCAGACCTAAGAATTTTGTTACATTGACTTCATTGATAGTTTTCCATTCATAATTTACATCTAAAGCAAATGATGCATTTTCTCTGAGCTTAAAAGTCATTAAGTTCGTTTTGTCTAAGTTAATTATGAGTTGGTTTATTATTTATTTATACAATAAGATACAAAATAAAAAGAACTATCACAAACTTTATGATTAAATAAGGGTGATTTTGAAAATAATTTATATATACATATTATATTACATAATTAGAACATAATATTATATATTTAAATATATTATTTGTTAGAATTAATTTATTTGTGTTTTTTTATGTAATTAAAATGTAAAAGTATACTATGTCTGCGCAAAAACCCTGCGTGGTTTATGTGGAGGCTTTCACAAGAACCTTGTAACAATTTCTCCTTTACGTTTGGATAATAAAGATTAAAAAAAGGTATCTTTTTGGCTTTTTATGATTATTTTACTTAACTTCATAAAAAATCTTTTGAAAAAACCTACTTCTTAGATTGTCCCTGCTCTCTTTCTCTCTTCCCTCCAAAACGCTACTAATGTAGTCTATACTTGGTACCTGTGGTACCTACTTATTAACAATCCACAATTCCAAAATCCCCGCAATTTATGTGAGCAATATCAGGGTTTAGGAGCTTGAACCTAGAGCTCCATGATGTAGTCTATGCTTGATACATACAATATCAATTCGAAACTGACAGTTTAGGTAGGCACTACCCAGCAGCATCAGGATTGAGGAGCCAGGACCTAGTTCTCCTTGATGTAGTCTATGCTTGATACATACAATAACAGCTCGTAATCTATCATGGTGGTAGACGAGGTTCTTGATGTTTCTTAGGGTATAATTATCACTATTAATAACGTCTGCCATGTGTGCTGATCATATAGAAATTTTGCTCGCCAGCTCCCTAACTATTAAACAGCGACGTGAATAGTTAAAACTCTGATATTCTGCCAAATGCTGTCTAATAGTTCACACGTGCCCCCTTAATAAGTCAGTGTAATAGGAGTTCACAAATACCTTCTTATACAGCATTTGGCTAATTTTATCCACTAAACAGCCTTTATTGCGGTTAAGGCGTTAAAAAATGTTAAAGGCTGAATAGAGTCGTAAAAAATATACCTTTATAGCACTCTTAATCAGCCTAAGCTGTTTAAATATCACTGACAGCTATTATGCAGCTGTAGGATCACCAGTGTACTCTTAAAAGAGTCTTAATACGCTTAGAGGTTCAAATAGGTCTAAAAGTGAATACTTACGCAGCTATCTGTGCTACTTGGGATAAATCTGTCTCGTTTCAACTCTGACTTGAGTCTAAACTGAGCGAGAGTGCGGTCTATTTTCAGCCTATGACTCGTTCGCTTATGAATGGTTCGTTATTATTTTGTTATAGATGGCTGGTTATTGGGCTGAAGATGAATCGGTTCGTACTCGTATTATTAATTATAGTAAGTAATATAATTATATGATCACAAACAGCCGCTTAGTAATTTGCAAATGCAATAATTATACCTACATATAATTAATTGTAGAGAGCGGCTTAGTAATTGGCAAACTGAAATCAGAAGGCTCGAGGGTGCAAATCATGAAACCCAACCGGTCGAGGTTTTGCTGTCGATTTCTAAGACAAGGAAAATAACGCTTTACATTAACTAATAAAAATAAATGGGCATAATTACCTACTATTTTTTTAACCAACTTCAGATGGAGGATAATACTTTTTTGTAAGCTATTGCATAGCTTCTATCGCGGGCCAGCGTGGAGACCGAATCCAGAAATTCCGTAATGAAAATAACCTGACACGGGACTCCTCTACGGTGAGCCGCTAGATGGCGCATTTTTTATCAACGCCATCTAGCGGCTCACCACTAATGCTATGCAATAGCTTTACCACGGCAGTCCCCGAGTGCCACACGTCTTTTTTTTTCTTTTTAAAAAAAGAATATTAGGCAACCTGAAGTTGACTAATATCCTCCTATCCCCTCCAAATAAGCGGAAAGCTTGTGTTAGGAGTGGGTGCGACAATAGTATTTTTCAAGCGTATTTATTGTATCCGGGGCCGAACCGGAGACCTCCCAGTTATAAGACGACAGCGCTCACCACTGCGCCAGGGAGGTCGTTAAAAGTTGTATTCTCTTTGTTTTAGTTGTCGCCTAAAGAAGTTAGGGAAAAAGCGCTTCGATTATTGCAGGTAAGGCGATTTTTTTGTTAATTGTGAAAAAAGTGGCCGTGGCCAATACGTATATTTTTTCTAGTTAAAATAGGTAAAGTAAATAGGTAAAGCACTATAATAGGTAAAGTAGTTAAATAGGTAGGAGTAGTTAAATATTGATATTAAGTTAGTAGTTAAGTATTGATAGAATCAAAAAAAAAAAGATCATGAATGTCGGTGATACGTCGGTCTAAAAATGATTGCTAGAGTGTGACGATGATCGAAATCACTTCTGATTGGCCTATTGGCATTGCTGCAGTAAAAACGCGTTACATTCCGCCAATCACCACAATGATATTACTGCAACGATAGACTCAGCTTTTTCCCATATCACCACGATTGATATTGTTGCAACGATTGACACAGCTTTTCCACCAATCATCATAATTGATATACGACTGACGCAGCTTTTCCGCCAATCACTACAATTGATATTACTGCAACGATTGACGCAGCTTTTCCGCCAATCACCACAATTGATATTACTGCAACGATTGACGCAGCTTTTCCGCCAATCACCACAATTGATATTACTGCAACGATTGATGCAGCTTTTCCGCCAATCCCCACAATTGATATTACTGCAACGATTGACGCAGCTTTTCCGCCAATCATCACAATTGATATTACTGCAACGATTGACGCAGCTTTTTCGCCAATCACCACAATTGATATCACTGCAACGATTGACAAGTTTTTCCGCCAATCACCACAATTGATATTGTTGCAACGATTGACGTAGCTTTTCCGCCAATCACCACAATTGATATTGCTGCAATGATTGACGCAGTATTTCCGCAACTGTCAGAACAAGCTGGCCATTATTATTAATTTTTGTAGGATGCAGATAAAATGGAGAAAGAAAACCCTTCCGGGGATCCGTTGCCAGCGGTGATAAACACACAGTCAATCGTAAGTACCCGTAACATTATTTTTGAGATAGAACTCATATTGAACAACAGCTTTTGCCCGCGGCTTCGACCCCCCCCCCCCCCTCCCCCTCTCATTTTTTAAAACCTTACTCGAAACTTAAAACCTTTCTTGAAATCGCGGGCCAAACCTAGTAGGTAAATATATTTTAGTTTTTAGTTGGCCAATGTTACAAAATTAGTTTTTTTACAATAACTATGCATTTTTACAGCCACAGTCGCAGCCTACGCAGCAAAACTTGTTCTATAATTTTTTACCAAAAGAGGTAGATATACAATTACAATTAGGTACTACAATTTATTGTAACCTGTTTTTTAGAGATAGGCCTTTAGTTCTATCTCTAAAAAACAGGATTATTTCATAACCGCGATAAATAACAGCTTTTTGGCATAGAATAGAGTAGAATAGAATAATTTCTTATTCAAGTGTTTTCGAATCGTCAAATGAATCTACCACTGGTTCGGCATTCCGTCCCAAACGAGAAGAACCAGCAAGAAACTCAGCGGTTGCTCTTTAGCGGTAGCACTAATAAATCTTTCAGAGACAGATGGACAGACAGACGGACGGACAGACTGATTTGGCGAAAATATATCTTCTCCTTCTTCTTCCACTTTAACTTATATAAGTCGAAAATATAAAAAAAGACGTGTGGCACTCGGGGACTGCCGCGGTAAAGCTATTGCATAGCATTTTTTATCAACGCCATCTAGCGGTGAGAGGAGTCCCGTGTCAGGTAATTTTCGTTACGGAATTTCTGGATTCGGTCTCCACGCTCAAGGCCCGCGATAGAAGCTATGCAATAGCTTAAAAGATTTTATTCTTTGTAGGATGATTTCAAAGCTCCAATCCGATGGGTGGCATTAAGCTCGGTAAGTTTTAAAAATATTATAATTTTGTAGTCTATTGCTCAGACCAAAAGAGTTCTTATTTGGTCTGAGAATTTTATGTTGGCTTTGAATAACTGAGCTCTATGATTAATTTATGATTAATACTGAAGAGAGAGAGAGAGAGATTGATGCCACTTTGGCAATCTGGTAAGCAGATAAGAGTATCTCTGGATATTAATTCTATGATTTCATTGATGATTTCATAGATTAATTATTTATTAGAGTTCGGTGCGTCATTTGCAATATGAGACACTCGTATGTCAGATGTAGCGCTTCAAATTGATCCACAATTAAGCTCTCATTTGTATAGGGACAGCCAATCTAGTGTTAATCATAGATTAACTGTAGAGATTACGAGTAAGTAGTCCTTTAAGCGGCGCAAGTATGGTGACAGAAGGGCTGCCTCATTTTTTGGTGCCTGGAGCACTTCGACAATCCGTTGTGCCAGATCTTTTTTCCCACGTACTTTGAAACTGTGGAACCAACTTCCTGCGACGGTATTCCCACTAAATTACAACATGGGGTTATTCAAGGGGCGGACCAACAAATTCCTAAAAAGCCGGTAACGCATTGGTGGTGCCTCGAGTGCTACAAATGTTCATGGGCGGCGGTAACCACTCAACATCAGGTGACCCGCCTGCTCGTTTGCTCGCTAAAAATATCTAAAAAAAGATGTAAATATGTGTGAAAATAAATGATAGAAAATAAGTTGATTAATATAGATATCACCTTTTGTGTTACACTGTTTATTTACTTCTGTATTTTGTTCTTGTTTTTCATGCTATAAAGTTGTATAAATAAAAAAAATAAAATAGGCAAAGTAAACATTTATGTGCACAATTTACTTTGATCTTATTCCCACACTAGTATAGGTTACCGACCTTTTATAAAATATTAATATAAGTATAGGAAATGGTTAATGGTCTAGAAGTAGTAATACAAATGGTTTCTTCTGTCTAGGACACTTACAGTGTCGCCGGAAAAAACAAAAGTCTGACATTAACTCCTGATTCCTTATGCTACGTTTACATGCGTGCTGAGGCTTGGCCAACATCCACAAACTCCAAGCGTTTACAAACGATTAGAGTTGTTCAAAAATGCTATAAATTAATATCATGCTACTGACTATAAACTATAAAATTTTAGCATGCTATAAAAAATGCTATGCTATAGCAACTTTAATTAGGAAGCTTGTGGGCGGCCGGCGCGCGCGCTATGTATTGCAACATGCTAAATCACATAGCATGTTTAATGCGAGTTGCGATAAATCCATCTGCTAACTGCCCGGCCGCCTCAGCGATTATAGATATTTATAGCATCGTAGCACCACCGTGCCTACGTATGTAGCACTTGCTGTGTGCTATGGAAAAATAGCATGCTGTAATATATTGCTAAGTGCTATATTAACCACCTCTACTAAACACGCACCAAAGTGTAAATACGTCGCAAGCGCTTGCCGCAAGCTTCTTTTGGTCTGTGTTTAAGAGGGCCCGTATCCGATCAAACGTGTTTGTCAAACACGTGACATTTTTACGTGTATTTGATAGTCTGTGGTCGTGTTTGTCAAACAAACTACGTGTTTGACAAACAAAGTACGTGTTTGACAACCGGAAACGGAGGTCTTTGATTGGGTGCGCTGGTGTTTGATGACCTTGTTCAAACAAAACACGTAAAAATTTTACGTGTTTGACGAACATGTTCGACCGTGTATGGGTCTCTTAAACACAGACCAAAAGAAGCTTGCGGCAAGCGCTTGCGACGTATTTACACTTTGGTGCGTTTTAAACCTCTTAAAACCGACATTAGCCCGGATCGGCGACAAGCTCACGCAAGCCAAGCCAAACACCCCGTTCACACGCTTGTTTGTGGACACTTGTCCAGACTTGCCAAGCGTGTAAACGTAGCTTTACAATAACAAACAATGCCTAGAGCTTATAGCTTTCAGCGCCGAAATACTTAAAATGACTATGAGTTAACGACTTGCCCCCGATGCTAGATAAAAATCTAGAATAACAATAAAAAACTGGAATGGTCGGGTAGTAAAAGAATTTTTTTCCGCGGGTACTATTAAAAGTGTTGTTTTTTTAGGTATCTAAACATTGATAATAACAGTCTCAGTCATAAAGTTACGAGTAGATAGGTACATACATATTTTATAGATAGTTTTTATGTGCCCTAACACAAGTTTTTTTTTGAAGAATATATTAGCTGAAGTTGACTAATATCCTCCTATCCCCTCCAAATAAGCGGAAAGCTTGTGCTAGGAGTGGGTACGACAATAGTGAAATGGGTGGGGTTTGAACCTGCGACCTTTCAGTTTTCAGTCCGAACCTTTAACCGTTGGGCTATCGAGGTTTTAAAGAGTTTGATTTTATTTATGAACTTAATTTAGGACTACTAGAACTTTGAAATTAGTTATAAAATATAATTTTTCTAGAATGATACAAGAGATGGTTTGGCAAAAGTTACAGTAAGTTTTACTCCATGCTTATATATATATATATTTTAATTTACAAGCTTTTCCCCACGGGTTCGCTCCTGCCATCTATCAAAAGTAATCTGAAGTGGTAATCCGAATTAGTATAGTAATCTATACAAAACCAATTTTGACTTTTTTAATTTTTCAGCTATTATTTTGTGGTTTCTCTGTTTTTTATTTTTATTTTTGAATCACTCCTACAACAAACAAAACAAAAAAAATACTCAAGTCGGTCAAAGCGATGGATGGATGGATGGATGTTTGTTACTCAATCACACCACAACGACTGAACCGATTTGGATGAAATTTAGTATACAGATAGATTATAGTTTGAAATAATAGGTGGGTTACTTTTTATCCCGGAAAATAAGAGAGCTCCCGCGGGAATTCAAAAACCTCGCGTACGAAGGTGCGGGCATCAGCTAGTTGTATTTATGTTCTTTTATTTTTAGGATCCTAGAACGGGAAAGAATCGGCAATATGTTATTAATGTATGTATGATATTTTACATTATTTCCAACGTATAGTTCTTGCAATTCACGAGGGCGCGTGAGCTTTACTTGTGGTTACGTCGTGTACATGCACATTGCGTAAGCGTGCGTGCCTGTCAGGAGCCTAGGTTGGAGCGGTCAGGCGCGAGCATGCTCTCGCTCACACTTATACAGATACGACACACACACAACAATGAGCCACGCACCCTCGTGAATTGTAAGAACTATAGTAAGTATTAAAATGATATAGTTAACATCGACGTAGGTAAGTGTTGCCAAGCGTACACGTTTTGAGTATTGATAAAACTGTTGTGCTGTTTTGGTTAGTTGGCAACATCCCTATTATATACAGTTAGTTTAACTTTTATTGTAACACTTTAATAAAAATAAATTAAAGTCGCTTTGTATTTTCCAAATCCTTTTATTTCAGGGCACTGTTTTGGTGCCAGTTATTGATTATAGCGAAGAACGTTTAGGATTAACAGTAAGTACGTTTTAATTTATGTTATTACTAGCTGATGCCCGCGATTTCGTCCGCGTGGATTTAGTTTTTTAATTCCCGCGGGAACTCTTTGATTTTTCGGGATAAAAAGTAGCCTATGTCACTCTCCGGCCCGTAAATTACCCCTATGCAAAAAATCACAGCAAGCCGTTGCTCTGTTGCTGCGTGATTGAAGGACAAACCAACAAACCAACAAACACACTTTCGCATTTATAATATTAGTAGGGATATATTTGATAGTATTTTTGTGTGCGTCACACACACACGTACCCAAATATTTGTAACTTTCGCGCGTACTTTGGCGTTACGTAGCACTTGTGCTACACAAGTGCTACGGTCTTGTTGCAGACTAAACCACGTAGCACTTGTGCTACACAAGTGCTACGTGGTTTAGTCTACGACAAGACCCAATTAAACTACCTTGTTTTATAAATTACCTTGTTCTATAAATAGATAACACCGCAAAATTATTGATTCTTATGAACGAACTAGCTTTTGCCCCCGCGACTTCGTCCGCGTGGAATTAGATTTTGGGGTGGAATTTTCAAAAACTGTGACACACGTACTTCTTTATTTTTAACTGAAAGCTCAAATACCAACTTTGATGGAAACAGCTTGAAAAATGACGGAGTTTCATATAAACTTCCATCCCCTATTTAAACCCCTTAGGGGTGGAATTTCCAATAATCCTTTCTTAGTGTGCGCCTACGTCATAAAAGGAACCAACTGTAAAAATTTCAAGTTTCTAACTTCAGTAGTTTAGGCTGTGCGTTGATATCTCAGTCAGTCAGTCAGTCAGGACTTTGAATTTTATATATATAGATTTAATTGAACGTCGTCCTTTCAGAGCACAGCCGCACCGATTCTCACCACAGGGCGTTCATCTCTACGCACATTAGTCCGCAACGTCGATGTCAATAAGCTCGACGAAACTGACTGGCTTGTCTTCGAAGCCGCATTGGACTTGCAGGAGAGGGATAACCAGGTGTGTAAAAAACAAGTGTATTAAAATTTTTATTTATTTATTTATTCTATACATCAAAAACTTAAATATAGAAAGGACGTGTACAAGGGGACATCTTTAGTTATTTATTTTATTAGGGTTCACCAACAACGTCACAATAGGGATGTTAACAATTTTTCGGAATTGCTTTTATTTTGAAGATTGACTCTTGTTTACCATAAAAAAATATATATTATTTAAAAATATTAGTATTTTCGATGAGAAAATATACAAAAATAGAGTAATTTTGAATTTTTCCGCTAAAAAACTCTACAACTGTCACTTGACTGACATGACGTCATCGGTCCGTCCGCGCCACGTAAGAAGTCCCATAGAGGCGGCGCTAGTAGTCGTATGTCTAGGCAATTATTGTATGTAAAATCTATTAGTTCCACCTGATGGCCGCGGGACTTCTTTCGTGGCGCGTACTATACCTATAATCATTAACATCCCCATTGTATTACTAAAAATTATAAACTAATTATATTATTAGTTGTGGCGTCAACCACCTAAACCACAGGTTATATTTAACGGCAGGATCTCCGAAAACAGCTTGTTTTTGATTCAATAGTAAACAATCAAATATTCTTTGTTTTGATAGGTTAAAAATATATGTTGTAGTTTAATACACGTTCTAAATTATTTTACCGTTCAAAAGTCCATATTTTGAACTTCACTCGATCAAATAATATTCCGAAAACAGTGTAGTTTTTAATTGTTTTTCAGGTTGTATTTATGGTATATCAAAGTAAAACTAAAAAAAAATGTCAAAAAATAGGCAAAAGCTTTTAGAAGAATATTTTACCGTTAATTTTTCTCTAAAAAGTTTACTTTTTTTTTATCATGACTGTTTTACTATTTTTATAACAAAGTGGCTCGTACACCTCACTTCAATTGCTTGCAAGTTACTGCGGCCGAAGATCGTGCCCTTAATAGGTATACTTATACCTATAGTGTCGTGACGTGATTTTTTGCATAGGTATAGTTGAGGACCTGTAGAGTGACATAGGCTTTTTATCCCGGAAAATTAAAGAGTTCCTGCAGGTTGTTAAAAACTAAGTCCACGCTAGAAAATCCACTCGAGTGCAGCCGCGGGCATTAACTAGTTTAGCTGGATAAGGGCTATAGAAACTCTGTAATAAAATGACGTATCCCCATCGAGTTTGGGCTCGTTTGAGTTTTCTTAACAAGTATTGAGTATACAATATATAAGTATTGATACTATTTATTCTGGAAAATCAAAAAGTTCCCGCGGGATTTTAAAAACTAAATCCACGCGGACGAAGTCACGGGCATCACTAGTTTATTATATAGATGTATAAATCTACCAATTACCCAGTATGTGACGGAGACAAATTAATGTGTAAAGGTAGAGTGACGTTCAGAAATATTGGGTGATATTAAGGGTACAGGATAATGACACCCATTGTGGGCGCTGACGTATAAGATCATTTTGTCGGGCGCGGCTGCGATGTAATCCTGAAGCCTCACTGCCTTTGTTGAAGGGAAACTGTCGCCGGCTTTTCACTCGCATCATTAAATATAGCACCATTAAGACCTCTAGTATGAAGGAAACCGTAGCAGTGGTCTGAAAGGGATAGTTGCAGAGTTTTGACGACCTCCCTGGTGCAATGGTGAGCGCTGTGGTCTTATAAATGGGAGGTCTCGGGTTCGATTCCTGGCGAGGGCAAATGGGAATTTATAGTTTCTAAATTGTCTTTGGTCTGGTCTGGTTTTGGCCGTGGCTAGTTACCGTCAAAGACCTACCGCCGAGCGATTTAGCGTTCGGGCACGATGGCGTGTAGAAATCGACTATAGGGGTATGGGTTGAATGTACACTGCCATACCCCTTCCAAGTTAGCCCACTACCATCTTAGATTGTATCGTCAGTTACCATCAGGTGAGATTGCAGTCAAGGACTATCTTAACATCGAATTAAAAAAAAAGTCAAATGTCTGTTTTAGAATACGCAGCTTTCTAATATGGTTCACCTAATCTAATTCACTCCCCTCACCGAAGCTTGCTTGATAGAGATTGCTTTGTTAGCAATAAGGTCGCCTATGCATGCATAGTTTTTAGTTGTATTATATGTTTTTTCTGTTTCTTGTATGCAATAAAGTATTTATCTATCTATCTATCTATCTGTCTGTCTATCTATCGACTACGTGTAAAGAAACTCCGAGATAATACTGAATGTAAAAATATTGAATAGAAAAAAATCATCGTTTTTATTTCATACAAACTTATTCAATTGATATCATGTTGCTTACTTGTGACAACCCTATGATTAACCTTGAATAGTATACCGAGGCGACGTATCACATTTATTAGCATGAATTCGGCTTTCCATTTTTTGTATCTGCTATGGTAGTAGGCAGTAGCACGGGTAACACTAAATAATAATATTATGAAATTTTATTTATAGTGCTTTGGAGATGGCTGTCAAGCGAGAGTAAGAAAATTCATTATTTAACTAAAACCATAACAAGTAAAATATAAAAAAAAAAAAAACTAAAACTACAGCACCCCTGTTATCTATCTAGATTATTTATATAGGTTGATTCATGTAATTTATTTGTGTAAATTTTCAGTGTAAGGAATTGGGATGCGACTCTATGGTACGTACAAAGAAAGTTTTCTCAAAAGAAAGAAAGCCAAAGAATTACATAGATTGGCCATCCAAAGGGGTAATGCTGCCAGTAACTTTGAGTATACTATTCCGCGCTGCGGTGACATCGATGAGGTTTTAAATTTAATTTAGTTTTAGTTTTAGAAGAAAAGTTTTAATTTAGATTATAGTTTACAATAATATTTAATATGTTACAGTGTAAAGGAGATACCTGTGCAACTGGAGTAAGAAAAAC
This sequence comes from Hipparchia sbordonii, assembly GCA_038048805.1. Lineage (NCBI taxonomy): Eukaryota > Metazoa > Arthropoda > Insecta > Lepidoptera > Nymphalidae > Hipparchia > Hipparchia sbordonii. The sequence goes on along the minus strand of CM076117.1, from coordinate 5,488,086 downwards.
AATATTATTATTTTTGAAATTTTATTATTTTAGGATGAAATCGTATCTGATTGTTGAAAATTGCTGTTTTAAACATGCTAATTAATTAGGTGTGATTTCACCCTTACTATTAACGAATTTTTATCTTTTTTCAGTGTGTTGGTAGTTCATGTAAGACTTCCGTAAGTCTATTTCTTATATAATATAAAGAGTTATGAGTGAGTTTATGTAATATATAGGCTCAATATTTTAGACGAGTATGTATACCTGGTATACAAGACTCATGTAGACTAGATCTACACTTTACAATTACCTCACCTTGAAGAACATATTACGGAGATTTCTTAAGTATGCAGATTCCCTCATGATGTTTGTATTTAATCGTTTAAAACGCACTAAACTTCGTGAATTTAGAATAGACTAGTAAACTATCAAGGTAACAGTAATACTACTAGACTCTAGTGAGTATCACGGTTACCTTACCTCAGACTTACCTTAATGTGATCATTAAGGAAGCAGGTAAGTATTGATATACTTACCCGCTGCACTAGTCTTACATTAACTATAGGTTACAATTGTATTCAATGTATTCAATGTTTTCAGTGTAAGGGACCGGGCTGTATGTCAATGGTATGATAGATATTTTTATTGTTAAATTATTCAGTTTTATTAATAAAATTTGACAAATTGTTGTTGAGTTGATAAATAAATAAATAAAAAAAATTACAAATTGTCGCTTGTCGAACATCACCGCGCAAGTCATATTCTCATCGGAAATCCGATACAACCGGAGAGAGATCAGGCGCAGCTTTACGTGCTCTCTGAGGCACGAGGGTGACTCACCGCCAACTTCCTAACTCCGGGCTAGTGCTGAGAATTTCTTGATAGAAAAACCCAATACATTTTATGGCCCGACCCGGGACTCGAACCTGGGACCTCGTCATCTGCAGTCAAACTTGCTAACCACTAGACCAACGAGGCAGTTTAATTAATATTAGTGGTATCAATAACCAACTTAAATACTAACATACAATTGACAATTTTTTTTTCAGTGCATCGGTACGGGCTGTACTGCTACGGTGAGTGGTGTATACTGCATAAGAATGAATAAAGTAGACGTATTGACAGTTTTTGTATTGGCGATCTGTAAAAATGTCAAATTCGTGCGTTGTTTAAACTATGGTTAAACCATTCTTGGCAATGATTGTGAAATAGGCCCTAAGTTAGACCTATTGAATTCCAACGATCACAGTAGAACTATGATCGAAGTTGAATTCTAATTTCTTGTTATAGTGAATATTCAAGAATGAATATTATATTGTTCTTTGTTATGACTTTCAAAACTTGTTATCTATTTCGAATAAAATATTTGATTGACTTTTTTCTATGAACTACTTTTTTTTTATTCGATGACAAATTAGTCTTTGACTGCGATCTCACCTGATGGTAAGTGAGGATGCAGTCTAAGATGGTAGTGGGCTAACTTGGAAAGGGCATACGCCTAATCGGTTTCTACATGCCATCGTGCCGGAACGCTAATTCGCTTGGTGGCACGTCTTTGACGGTAGAATGCTAACTAACCACGGCCAAAGCCACCAGACCAGACCAGAGACATTTCAGAAATTATAAATTCCCAAATTGCCCCCGTTGGGAATCGAACCCGAGACCTCTCAGTTCTAGTTAGTAGAGTAAAGCGCTTACCACTGCGCCAGGGAGGTCGTCGCAAACTTACTACCACTTATATATTTCTTACAGTGCGATGGAATGTCGTGTGAGGCAAGGGTGAGTAAAAAATAAATAAGGCCATAACGTTTGTGTCACTCAGGCGATGGAGAGAGCTATCCTTGGGAGATTAAATCAAAAATGAGGGGATCCGTAGGAGAACCAAATTTATCGATATAGCTCAACGAGTCGGGAAACTGAAGTGGGAATGGGCACATAGTTACAATAAATAGACACTTAGACCGTCTCTCACTTACATTAAGTTCTCTCGTACAGGTTGTCTGGAAGAGATCACTATTACTGATAAGGTCACCTTTTGTGTTACACTGTTTATTTACTTTTGTATTTTGTTCTTGTTTTTCATGCAATAAAGTTGTACAGATAAATAAAATAGACAGACAGACAGACAAACAAAAATTAAAAAAATTGTTTTTGTGTTATGAGTACCGTAGTTACTTGTGCAATTAGTAAAAAGCTGTTATTTTGATATTACAAACAGACACTTCAATTTTATTTATATGTATAGAAGATGTATAGATAGAAAAGTTTTAGTTTTTTTTTTGGCCAAAGAATTAGTTTGGCCATCCAAAGGGGCAATGCTGCCAGCATCTTGGGTACTATGCTGCGCTGCGGTGACATCGATGAGGTTTTAGATTTACATTAGTTTTTAATTTAAGAAATAATCGTATTGTTCATCTGTTAAATGAAAATATTTTTTTTTACTTTTGTTCAAATAAACTACATATTACAAAACACTTTTGAGTTCTCAAGTGAATCTACCACTGCTGGTTCGGATTGCTGTTCTGAAAATAACGAGCATGATATGCAGCGGTTGCTATCTTTAAAATATTACGTTGTCATAAATACCTATCCAGCTATAATATTATATGTATGTACTCACTAGAACGTTTTAGTATTGTATTACAATATATTTCTACCGAAGTAAACAGCCTTCGTATCGTAACTTTTCAAATAAAATGAACAAATATTATCTTACTTGCTGTTCTGCTTACAGAGTCAAGTATTGCGTTTAATATTATAATAAAACATAGCCGTGTCTCCGCGGGATATTTATGCGACGTTTCTAGGTTATGGGGGATTGAATTTTTATAGATATTCTTTGTTTTAGTGCCGCGGGAATGGATGCGAAGCTACCGTATGTGTTATTTATTCCTATTACCTATATAAAATTCGCTCTTCAGTCGCGCCGCGTCAGTCTTCGAAAGCCTAGCCATAAGACGAAATGCGAGCGGTCTTTTCTCCATACAAACGCTCTCGCCTGTTTCCTCCCTGGTTAATGACCCTAGAAAAATGGTTTTTTACAATTAAATAAATATCAACGTCTTCTATGTCTCTATGTTTTCCTTTTTGAAGATACATTATTTTTCTAAGCATTAGAGCCCACACATATGCTCAAAGTTGTCTATTTTAAACCGCTGTTAATGCCTAGTGTACAAAGACAACGAAAAAAGGAAAACATAGAAGCACAGTCATCTTGAGGGGGTCAAGATAACTGACCAAAGTGACCGATCAGCGCTAAATTTCTTCTATTTAGTACTATTTAATAGCATACATTTTTTCCAGAATTTTTTACAAAAAATAAAGATTTTACTAGAAAGAATTATTTTTTATGTAAGGTAACAAAAATGATCAGCCATCTTGACGTCAGAATGACTGACCATTTATTAAATTAAATTTCTCTATTAGGTACCAAATATTTAGGCAAAGGTACTAAATAGGTGCTAAATGCTGGAGAAAAGCTGACCGGTCACTTTGGTCTGTCATCTTGACGCTTATAACCGTTGATGGGTTGCTGCTGCTGCTGCTGCTGCTGCTGCTGCTACTGCTGCTGCTGCTGCTGCTGCTGCTGCTGCTGCTGATGATGATGATGCAAATTGTTCCAGTGTCGAAGTTTCTCCTGTCGTTTCGCGGTGAACGGCCAGCTCCGATATGGAGGGGGGGTTTGGGAGGATCACTACCCGCAGTACAGATATACCAGGCCGGCAGAAACCGACTACTATTAGAATCAGAATCAGAATCAGAATTTATTTATTGCATTATACACATTATTTGTAAGATGGTACAATAAATTCTTAGTGATTAGTGTATTACCAATATTATAATGGTGTGCAATAATAATTAAATAAAATGGACTTAACGGGAATGTCTGTTTGTTTCCTAGTAACTCCTGTTATGTTTGACGACCTCCCTGGCGCAGGGGTGAGCGCTGTTGTCTTATAACTGGGAGGTCTCGGGTTCGATTCCCGGCGGGTCAATTTGGGAATTTCAGATTCAGATTTCAGATTTGGTAGATTCATTGACGATTCAAAAGTGCTTGTAAAAAGTTTATTTGAATAAAAAATATTTCTATTCTATTCTATTCTATTTATAATTTCTGAATTGTCTCTGGTCTGGTCTGGTGGGAGGCTTTGGCCGTGGCTAGTTACCACCCTACCGTCAAAATCGTGCCGCCAAGCGATTTAGCGTTACCGATTAAGGGTGTATTTCTTGAATGTACACTGCCATACCACTTCCAAGTTAGCCCGCTACCATCTTAGACTGCATCATTACTTACCATCAGGTAAGATCGTAGTCAAGGACGATCGTGTCATCGAATAACAAGCTATAATTAAAAATATTAAAAAATACGACTGCCCAGCCAAAAAACGAACTAAAAAGTTAAATACTACAGTCATTACCTTTGGAATCTTATTCACATTTTTAAATGATATTTTTTTGTGAATCACTGGATATTGAACTATAATGTTATATATTTTTGGAATCTACTCATCATTTTCTAGATGATGATTATACATTTAATCCTATTTTCGAATTTTTTTTTTCAACTTAGTCTTTAATGCGGGACCATGGTCACCCCATCAATTTTTTTTAAATTATACTAGCCTATGTCACCCGGAATAAGCTAAGGATTCTAACGATGGCTCATTTATCAAAATCGGTTCAGGCGTATAGAAGTTATGGTGGAATATAGGAACTCACATACATACATACATGAACCCTGAAAACAATATAAGTACTCCTTTTTTCAGGCAGTCGTATAAAAAAAAGGTACTGGTTGGTGCTGGCTGTGCAGGTTTTAAATATACATTACAGACCGATATCCTTTTACATTTATAAAAGGTTTTTATTTAGAAATGGCGTATAATTTAATGTCGGTTTTGTTTTTGTCGAGAAAGATTTGAATTATCAGGGGTCTCCGCCCACGCTCATGATATTTTAACTCGCAAAAAGTGCCAAGGAAGACGAATTACCTTTGTGATGTTGTGACCATGAACTTTTTATTTGAGGTAACGGTTTCATTACAAGCTTTTTTTTATTCGGGGACAAGTTAGCCACCATCACACTGATGGTAAGTGACGATGCAGTCTAAGATGGTAGCGGGCTATCTTGGAAGGGGTATAGCAGTGTAAATTCAATACTACTAATCGGTTTCTACACGCCATCGTGCCGGAACGCTAAATCGCTTGGCGGCACGTCTTTGATGGTAGGGTGGTAACTAGCCACGGCCAAAGCCTCCCACCAGACCAGACCAGAGGCAATCCAGAAATTATAAATTCCCAAATTGTTCCCGCCGGGAATCGAACCCGAGACCTCCCAGTTATAATACCACAGCGCTCACCACTGCGCCAGGGAGGTCGTCAAAAAAATTTTATAAAAGGTTTTTAACTTGCAATGTATGTATGTATTACACTAGTTTATAATCCTTTCTAATATTATAAATGCGAAAGTGTGTTTGTTTGTTTATTGAATCCTTGGTTTGTCTTTTAATCACGCAGCAACGGATCAACAATTCAACGTGATTTTTCCATGGGTTTAGTTGGAAAGTGATATAGACTATTTTTTTACTTTTATTTCAACATACTTCAACAAACCGTCCTTAGTTTATTTTAATGAGTTCACTATGTTCTTGTGACCTTGTTAAGTAACACAAGCACTATTACACTGACTCGGCACTTATGCACTTTTAAACACTAACTCGAACGGTTTTGTTCTTTTAAGTCTCCTTTTAATGTTCGTGGTATCGAGAAGCTTCACAGCCTCCAGATTCACATGTTGACGAAGTCGACGTTGATGAGCTTCTGCGTAATTTTGTATGATTTGGTTTTTATATTTAGTACTAGCTGTGCCCGCGACTTCGTTCGCGTGGAATAGTGACTTTTCGGGCAGCATATTTTGAATTACATATACCGTCGACGCTCAGGCGCGAGGCGTGTAGTACGTACTCTGTACGTTAAAAATGTTCGCCGTGATTCTTTAAATTGACATAACTTTTTTATTTATGAACCGATTGACATGAAATAAACACTAAATGTTAAGTGAAGCTTACTACAATATATTAGTGAAAACCTTATCTAAATCGAATAAGCCGTTTCTGATATTAGCGTGCACAAACACACAGACACACAGACAAACAGACAAAAAAAAATTACAATTTCGAGTTCAGCATCGATATAATAACAACCCCTGCTACTTTTTTTATATATTTCCATTGTACAGACACCACTTTTCTACAATTTTATTATATGTATAGATAGATTATTTTGTAAATTCATTTTCATGGAAGATTTTTCCACCAAAGGTGAAACGTGTGCTGAGCCTACTAGCGAAGCTACGAGCTGTCACAACTCGAAGAAAAGTGGCGACACCATTAATCATAGAATATGTAACGCTCTCATGGAGGTGGTTTTGGTATTTCACTATTAGGGATCCCACGCACTACGGCCACGACCGCAACAAAATCGACCTTGTGGTTGTCTCAATAAAGAATTTATTTATTTACTAGCTTTTACCCGCGACTTCGTCAGCGTGAGTTAGGTTACTGTTTTTCTGGGGTAAAAGGCTCTTCTTGCCCTCAACTATATTATGACATATATATAAAAAGTTCATCGAAATCAGTCAATCCGTACTCGAGATATCATCAAGAAAGCTTTTCCATACAAACGTTGCTATACGTTTTATGTCACGTCACACGGGAACGGAATAAAAAGTATCCTATGTCTAAAAGTCTCCTGGTTCTAAGCTACCCCTCTTCAATTTTCAGCCAAATCGGTTCAGCCGTTCTTGAGTTATAAATAGTGTAGCTAACACGACTTTCTTTTATATATACAAGGTGTTTGTTAATGTGTATAACTTACCAGCAACCACCCATGCACTTTGACCCTATAAACACAATGGCGGTGGTAAAAAGTGAAAATTAATTATCAAAAACTTTCATACAAAATTAATTAATTAATTAAGAAAAAAACATTTTGGAAACCCTAACTGGAGACATAACAACAAGTTCAAAACGAGTGTTACCACTCATGCTTTTGATTTTACCCGTTTTCCCTCAAAAAAAATTCCCTAGAAGTCCTTGAAGAAGAAGAAAAAAGATTTTGACTTTCTTTTGGCAAATAACTTGTAAAATGAAAAACTGAATACTGCTTTAGGTAGCAATTTAAAAAATACTTATTAACAAAAGTGTTACATTTGAAAAGCCACATTTTTATCTCAAGAATTTACCTAACATTTGGTAGTTACTGTTAGATTCCAAAATTATTAAATGCACTCGCAATTATCATCAATTCCTTTAAAAATAGTTAAGCAAAAATCTTGTATAATACAAGTATTTTGTGTTGTTTTTCCCCAGGTAAAGGCAAAATTCCTAAAGACGTAAACACTTTGGTCCCCTACACTATTTCCAAGAATTCTTTGACTCCGCCCCGCGAGTAAAGGCGAGGCTACACACAAGATTTGCAGTTGCGTTTACGCAACGAAAAATTTCATCGCATAGGACATCGTACGAGTAAACTCTTACCATTATTTTACTTTCTAGTGAGACATGGACCGCACTAAATACTACTTCTGCTTGCGTTAAGATGCATCAAGAAAAAACACAAAAGAAAGTACCTACTGCGTATTCATCTCCTCAAAATTGAGATGTAAACATTTACATACTTCCTTCCACGCTTGTTTTTGGAAATTTATCTTTGTATTCTTCCACTGGTTTCTCCCAAAGGACAGGAGGTTCCTGAATCAAGGAAATCAGATAATCGATATCGTAATTAATCATCTTGACATGCACACGCTGGGAAGTGTGGATACCGCTAGAATGTTAGTACATCGTCGCATTGCAGGTTTTATGGTGCACAGAGGACATTTCCACGGTGCGTTGTGGTCGCGACGTCTATGATTTTTACAATGTCCTCAGTGAAGGCGCGCCCTTACGGTGTTTCGACGTATTTAATATTCAAACCACGCCCACGTACGCGGCATCGGTAAAGGAACTAAAACTAGCACTGTACTGCAAGCGATAATAATAATTATTGTATCGTTTTGAAATTGATTTATTATTAAAAATATCACACACATTCATTCGTTCATTCACATACAGTAATTGTTAATCAAAACCACAACACAAATTAACGAGATATTAATTACCTGCAAAGAAAGAGGCGGCAGTCACTTTATGGACTACGTAGGTACGGACTTTAACTTACGGAGTCCGAAAGTAGTCTGGAATATTCTTGCAAAAATACAAGATTTCTAATCGGTTTTCACTCTACTGAACAATACTACAGGTTACAGGTTTAATTGCATGCCGATTAATGGTTAGGTATCGCATCTAGAATATTTTATCGCAACGTTATAGCATAACAAGTAGTACGTTGTAGGCCTACACACATTCATTCATATTTTTATCGTTGGCAGTGCATTGCCATTGAATCAGCTGTTTTAAAGGGCTGCCACCGATACATTTATGGTGAATTTTTGAAGTCCTCATAACTTGGCCAGGATATGAGCTACACGTCTCATGATATTTTTTCATGTATCTATACACCGACCCCAACTTATGGGTTTCGGTAGGATAGGGACATTAACTAACACCTTGTATATATATATAGATAGATAAAATTTATTTCTAACTTGTCTTTTTTTTATTCGATGACAAGATAGCCCTTGACTGCGATCTCAACTGATGGTAAGTGACGAAGCAGTCTAAGATGGTGGTAGGCTAACTTGGAAGGGGTATGGCAGTGTACACTGTATATTCAACCCATACCCCGATTCGGTTTGTACACGCATCGTGCCGGAACGCTAAATCGCTTGGTGGCACGTCTTTGAGCCGCGGGTTGTAAGTGAACAAGCACTTAGGCCGAAATCTATAGACCACACTTTCAATTTGCTCAGACTTAAGACAGAGTTAAAACGGGACAGATTTATGCCAGAACAAATTTGTATCTCATTTTAACTCTGTCTTCAGTCTGAGCTAAGCCAAAGCATGCTTTATAGATCTCAGCGTTAGTCTCCGAATCCGAAAAATTATTAATTTCATTCAACCTGTAGCGACCCTTATTTAATAATATAAGTTTGCCTAGCGGTTAGTCCTGCGTCCTTGGGTATTTCTGCCGAGCGCGAGCGCATAACTAATAATAAATAATCAAATACTCGTAATATAGAGAGTCCTTCCTGCGCTTCGAACAAAGAAGGTCGCGACTCGCGACCCGCGCTTAGTAGAGTCTGTACCTATTCCAGTACTCTGTACCTAAACCTTTTTTTTCCGTATGTACATGAAAACGTATTTTCTATATGTGGGGTAAAAATAAACAAATTCATATAAACAAACGGAGTATCAATTATGACACCATACCCCACAAACCAATCACCACAATTATTGAGATTGATTTATGTTTTTCCGCAAACGACCGCTGTATGCTGCGACAAAGGCTGCGACCAATAGTCGTGGTATAGTAACCGCAGTGCGCGAGTACCCTTAAGAGTTGGTCGCAACTGTATATAAACTACTTTAAAAGTTTTTTGTTGTTGAGTTATTTACTCGTGGAGTAAATAACTGGACATAGACAAAGGTGATACAACCATGCTGTGATACACTGAGCAGTATGGTTTTACAAAGGGTCGATCAACAACCGATGCAGCCGCAAGGCTATTACAACACATACTCGATGCGTGGGAGAACTCACAGAATGCCATTGGTATTTTCTGTGATTTGTCAAAGGCATTCGACTGCGTTGATCACGAGACTCTTTTGCTTAAACTGAGCCACTATGGCATTAAAGATTTTGCACTTAGTCTCATTGCGTCTTATCTCAGCAACCGAGTCCAAAGAGTATGTGTCAATGATGTAAAATCATCCGGATCAGCCTCAGTAATGGGTGTACCCCAGGGTTCTATTCTAGGTCCATTCATGTTTTTGGTCTACATAAATGATTTACCACATTTTGTCCAAAATACTTGCGATATTGTACTATTTGCTGATGATACGTCTTTAATTTTTAAAGTCGATAGGATAAAAGACAATTTTGACGATGTAAATAATGCATTATCTCAAGTCTCTGAATGGTTTACGGCAAATAATCTCCTTTTAAATGCTAAAAAAACAAAGTGTGTTGAGTTTTTATTACCTAACACGAGAACTGTCAGTAAAAATTTAAAGATAAATAATGAACCTTTGAAAACTGAGGACTCCACAGTGTTTTTGGGGTTAACCCTGGATTCAAAGCTACAATGGGGCACCCATATAGCAACGCTTGCTGGCAAACTTAGCTCTGCTGCTTACGCTGTTAGGAAGATTCGACAGTTGACTGACATAGAAACTGCAAAAATTGTTTATTTTGCATATTTCCATAGTATTATGTCATACGGAATCTTAGTATGGGGTAAGGCAGCCGATATTGGAAAAATTTTTGTTTTGCAGAAGAGGGCAATCCGCGCAATCTATAATTTGAGGCCGCGGGATTCCCTTCGAGAAAGATTTAAAGAGATAGGCATTCTTACAGTAGCTTCACAATATATTTATAACAACATAATATTTGTCAGACAAAACATTTTGAGTTACAAAAAAAAGAGTGATTTGTCCGATAGACCAAGTAGAAATCCAAATAGGCTCATGTTTCCTGGGCTGCGCCTCAAGAGGGTCCAAAAGACATTTGTGAGAATGGGCGTGACGTTTTACAATAAAATTCCACAGTCAATCTTAGACTTGCCTCTACACAAGTTTAAGAAATCAATTAAATCTGCTCTCATGAAAAAAGCATATTATACAATTGAAGACTATGTAAATGATAAAAAAGCGTGGATATAATTCGCTCCAGTGATTCATAAGACAGTAATAACTATCCTGTGTTCAATAAAAATTGTAAATTTTTTTTTTTTTTTTTGAAAAGAGCAACCGCCGAGTTTCTTACTGGCTCTTCTCGGCAGGAAAGGCATTCCGAACCAGTGGTAGATTCATTGACGATTCAAAAGTGCTTGTAAAAGTTTATTTGAATAAAAAATATTTCTATTTCTATTTCTATTTCTATAGATACTATGGTACACTATGGTATGGATGTATGGTATGGATGGTCCACTACTATAGCTCTTGCAATTCACGAGGGCGCGTGGCTCATGGTTGTGTGCGTGTCGTATCTTTACAAGTGTGAGCGAGAGCTTGCTCGCGCCTGACCGCTCCCACCTAGGCTCCTGACAGGCACGCACACTTACGCAATGTGCATGTACACGACGTAACCACAAATAAAGCGCCCGTAACTTCGTGAGATAAACGTACTATACCAGTACGCGATGTTTGTGGACCTACGTTTTTTTTTCGTTGACAAGATAGTCCTCTACTACGATCTCACCTGATGGTAAGTGACGATGCAATCTAAGATTATAATATTAAAGTAAGGATTTCTGCCTCAAATTCAATGTTCATTAATGTGAGAGACGACTTGCAACTTCGCTAATAAATAAAAGTATAAAATAATGTAATAGAGTATTTTATTTTTTTATTTAGTTAGAGTGAATGATTTCTGCCTCAAATTCAATGTTCAGTAATGGAAGGGACACGGTGTTCCTGCCGAGTGGAATTTTGACATTTTGCTTCTCGAATTTACAGTTGTAGCCGTTGCACTGAAAAATAAATCATATCTAAATACATATATAAAAGGCAAACGTGACTGACTGACTGATTTATCAACGTACTGCTCTAAATTCACTAATTAACAAATTGCATGTTAACAAAAAATTAAATTCTTTTTCTCACATGAGCTTCACAATTCGGGCCCAAACACTGAAATATAAAAATATTGCTAAAATGTCATGATTCCAATAATAAGCGGTAAAATGTAAGTCGAACCCGCATACAAAGGGTTCCGTAACTAAAAACGTTGAAAAAAACACGTTTCTAGTGGGGGAGCCCCTTAGCATTTCTTACAAGGAATAGGTCATTACAAATATTTAGTCCGTATTATATTATGTTACCTAACAGCGTTGTTATTTTGATAAAAATTGTAAGAACTCTTGACAATAGCATTGCTAAGGATAACGTTAAAACAGAGTGATCCCGAATCTAGTCAGCCATCTGCGCTGGAGATATTATAGTGCACAAGTGTGGGCGCAAACACAGGTGCACTCTCACAGTCCGATGGACGGAAAATCCGACACGACCGGAGAGAGATCAGGCGCAGGACCGACGGCTTTACGTGCTCTCCGAGGCACGGGGGTGACTCACCGTCAACTTCTCAACTCCGGGATAGTACCTACCTACTGAGAATTTCTTGACAGAAAAGCTCAACACATTTTTTGGCCCGACACGGAATCGAACCCGGGACCTCGTTGCCTGAAGTCGAACATGCTAACCACTAGCCCAACGAGGCAGTTAAAACGGAGTGATTATTTAATAATGTACTCAGAGGATGATACTAACCTTAGCCATACAGACTTCTCCGTCGCACTGAAAATTAGTAATAAACGTAAAAATTCTTTTTACAAAACCGACTTCAAACGCGACTACAAAGTATATCAATTGTGCCTATAAAAAAAGAGTTCCCTCGATTTCTTCACAATCCCATCATCAGATCCTGACCTGATGACAATGGGACTAGCTGGGAAGTTATACCCTAAAAAGTATTTTATGCTTTAAAAAACAAACAATTCCTGTGGGAGCCGGTTTCTTAATTGAGAATTACATGCTGCGTCCATCTCAAAGAATACTTAAGTATGACTTAAGCACTACTCAAGCTAATTTTTGTTTCTGAATTGAAATTGAATAGGTACAGTTAGAGAATTGGAGCTTTAGAAATATCAAATTTATGTTCTGTAGTTTTACTTAATTATGTATGTTTTTGCTTACCGATGCAGTGCAGTTTTGTCCATAACACTAAAATATAGAAAAATCTTTAGGCTACATACCTATCTAATTAAAAACCTTTAACGAACTGCAGTCCAGCGTACATTTGCGAATAAGTACTTGTTTTGAAATAATGTCATATTTAAAAAATCTGATTTCTCCAGGATCCCTTCATCAGATCCTGACCTGATGACAGTGGGACCACCTAGGAAGTATACCCTTTCAAACAAAAAAGAATTTTCCAAATCGGTCCAGTCGTCTTCGAGTAATCGGGGATAATACATAAAAAAAAAGCTTCTGATGAATTGAGAGCCTCCTCCTTTTTGGAAGTCGGTTAAAAAAAGGGTGTTGGTACTTAACTTTTACTTGACAGACATCACCCGAACACTGAAAAAAAATATTCGATGAAGTTAAACAACAAAAAGTTGCACTTTATAGAATTTGACTCTCTATCGTACCGTTGCTAGAGCGTTATCACCTTTGGCCTGAAAGAAAGAAATATAAACAAATTAGGCGATGAACTATCACGCACGCACGCACGCACGCACGCACGCACACACACACACACACATCAGGTGTCTAAAAACTTCATCTGTGTGACCGCAGCGCATAATACCTGAAATGGCTAAACTTGATTCTGCATGGATATACTGTTGTAACATAGGCTACTTTTTATCCCGGAAAATTAAAGAGTTCCCGCGGGACTTTAAGAACTAAACCCACGCGAGCGAAGCCGCCGGTATCAACTAGTTAGGTTATATAAAAGAAAATAATAATAATTAAATACTCAAAGCTTACATCTGAACTGCAGGTTCCACCATCGCACTAAGAAAAATGGAACGTAAAGTAACTGAACAATGAATTGACATGATTTTTAAGCTATTGCATAGCTTCTATCGCGGGCCTTGAGCGTGGAGACCGAATCCAGAAATTCCGTAACGAAAATAACCTGACACGGGACTCCTCTACGGTGAGCCGCTAGATGGCGCATTTTTTATCAACACATTTTTTTATTCTATAAGGGTATTGTATAAGGATGAGGATCATATAAATTGAGGACCTGGAGAGAGACATAATCCATTTTGTATCCCAAAAAAATAAACTACACGTTTAGCTACTAAATTAATCGCTACTCGACTAAAGTACTATATAACGTAGTCCAAACTAGGCTTAACGAGTCATTAGCTAATTACTAAAGAATATTTACATGCGAAACCGAGTCTAATCCGATGGCCTGTAACAACAAAATTTTGTGAGATAACAAAGGCTAGTCACATAATTATTAGTACATTATTGCAAAGGCAGGGAAGTAGGCAATTACAGGTCGAGTATGAGTTTGAAGGCCGAGCCGTAGGCGAGGACTTCACTAAATACGAGACAGGCAATTGCCATTTCCCGCCGAGGCATATATAGTGCTTTTCTCAAAAGAATGCAGGGAAATAAAACACTTTTTATATTATACATCCAAATCCATCCGCCATTTTGGTTTAAATCTGGTGGAGTAGGTACAATCGACTAGCGCTCGTTACGTTCGGTCGTTTGTAACTACTCTTATAGTGACTCATAAAACAAAATGGTAGTCAAAAAATGTGCAAAGTGTACCAAAAACATTACGAAAAAATCCCCCGGCCTGGAATGCAGCAGGTGCAATAAGGTAGTTCATGCCGATCCATCGTGCTGCAATCTCTCAAACAAAAAAATTAATACCTTACGAAATACTACGGGTATCGAATGGAGCTGCGAAGAGTGCCTTCAAAACGTAACACGCAGATCTTCGTTTATTATCCCAGAGGACGATGAAGATGAAGATTCGGACGCTGGTTATACTATCCACACCAAACCCTCCTTCGATACAAGTAAGTTGGTCCAGGATATAAGTCGTGAAATTAAAAAAACATTCCGTGAAGAAATTAGTAACCTGGAATCCTCTCTAGACTTTTTGAGTGACCAAATCAATAATATGGAACAATCGATCGACGCGCAGGATAGGAAAATCAAAGACCTGGAAAATAAAAATCAAGACCTGCAAAATAAAAATAAAAACTTAGAGCTACGCATCGCGGTTCTAGAACAAGTTGCAAGGCAGACAGAGCAAAATGCCTTGTCGGCAACACTCGAATTTGCTGGACTGCCGGAGTTCCCTCCCCGGGAACTTGATAACGTGATAAGTACTGTAGCTTCCGAGCTAGACATGAATATTAACGAGATCCAATCGACTCACCGAGTGGCAAGTGGCAAGGATAAACCATGTTTAATCCTCGTAGAACTTAAGTCGAAAAATGCACGAAACAAGTGGATAGCAGCCAGCAGGGAAAAAAGTATTTCTGTAGGACATATTTTACCTAACGTTGCGAAAGAAAAGGCTGATGATCGCCTAATTGTAAGAGAGGCGTTAACTAAACACAATAAAACCCTTCTCTATAATGCTAAGCAGCAATTACGCAACTCCTTCGAATTTATTTGGTGTAAAGATGGGAAGGTATGTGCTAGGAAAACAAGTAATAGCAAAATTTTCTATATCCGCTGTCTTCAAGATATCGACTTAGTCAAAAAGCAAACGAGCCAAGAAAAATAAATTTTCCTACCTGCAGTAAAACTAGCTTATATTTTTATCATTTATATCTAACAAAAATATGTCTAAAGTAAAAGAAATTTATAATTGTAACTCTATCGACTATTTTTATCAAAATTTACCAAGCCATAGTAAACTTAACTATTCATGCCTACATATCAATATAAGATCTCTTATTAAAAATTTTAGTAAACTATTACAAGTAATCCATAACTGTTCTTTCCCGCTAGATATGATTATTGTCACAGAAGTTGGAATTTCTGATAGACTTGTCCATTTATATAATATACCAGGCTATAACATGTACTCAGAACTGCGTATAAACAGAAAAGGGGGCGGCATTATTATCTATACCAAAAATTTCTTAAAATTCACTCCAATTACATATAAAAGTAACACATTCGAAAACCTTACAGGCTTACTAAAACTCCATGGCAACGATGTAGACGCAGTTGTGTGTGCAATTTATAGGCCACCGTCAACGAACAAAAATATCTTTGTAAAGGAATTACGCAAGTATATTTCCAAATTTGATCACAAAAATAACATGCTCCTTATCGGCGATACAAATATCGACCTAAAAAACATATCATCATACACAGACACATATCTGGAAACACTAAGCGAGTGCGGACTAATGTGCGGAATCGTGGATTACACTAGAATCGAATCAAGAAATAACCTTGTTACGAAATCTTGCATTGATCACATTTTTGCACGATTCCCCACACTAGAACCGTACTCCGCAGCAATAGATATCGTACTAGCGGACCATCGCGCAATTATATTCACATGCGTGAGCGACGTCGCACCGAACCCGATACAGGATGCTTCTAAAAATTACATTAACCGTAAAATTTTATTTGATGAACTAAATAAAGTTGACTGGACTAAAACCAATAATATGAGCTCCCCAAACCAGATCTACGATTTTATTAAGAACTCACACAATAAAGCATGCAATATGGCTAATAAAAATTATACCTACCAACGCAGCACCCGACAATTTCGAGTCCCATGGATAGATAATAACATTAATAGACTATGTAATGAAAGGGATAAATTATTTAGTCTATGGAAGAAAGAGCCTAATGACGCTAAACTAAGATTAGCTTATGTTAAGTCACGTAATAAAGCTTGTAAAGTTCTTGATGAAAGGAGGAACTCATATTACTTAAATCATATTGAGGCCAATTTCAGTAACTCTAAGAAAATATTTAAAATAATTAATGAGATGCTAGGTCGAGTTATACCATCTATCGATGATGCAATTCTAAAAGCTTTTGAGTCGCAGGGATTGTCAAATAAGAACATCGCAGATGGCTTTGCAAGCGGATTCGATGAAGCAATTAAATCTATTATTCCGACCTGTACCAATAAACTGCTAGACTCAAGTTCATATACAAAACCTGTGAACTCGAGTATATTTTTCCAGAAGGCGTCCAGTAGTAAAGTGTTTAAAATTATAAAGAATCTGAACTCCAGCAAAGCGCCAGGGGCAGATAATATTAAAGTTAGTCATATTAAAATGATTGGGAAAAAAATTTCTGAGGCCATAGCAAATTTAATAAATTGCAGTATTACAAGTGGTATTTACCCTGACAGTTTAAAAAAAGGGTGCGTTAGACCAATCTTTAAAAAAGGGAAACGCAATGACTTCTCAAACTATCGGCCTATTACACTACTGTCGTCGATAGATAAAATAGTTGAAAAGTATGTTTGCGAACAAATCCACGCATTTTACAGGAAGAACGATGTAATTTATCACAATCAATTTGGGTTCCAACAAGGGAAAGGTACAACTAATCTTCTTTCTAAATTTTCTGACGAAATCAATGGATACCTAAATCAAAAAAAACATGTACTAGCACTTTTTATTGACTTCTCACGCGCTTTCGATACGTTAAATCACACTCAACTACAAAATAAGTTAGATACCTGTGGAATACGTGGACCCCTGCTCGCCTGGTGTGCAGACTATCTTCGCAATCGCACATTTCAAGTAAGAATTGGTAATACTAACAGCGAAACCGTAGTAGCTAATGAAGGTACAGCTCAGGGTTCCGTCCTCGGCCCGTTGCACTTCTTATCTTACGTCAACGAAATGAGTAATTGTATCAAGTACTGTACGTGTTATCAGTTTGCGGACGATACGTGCATCATGTTTGCGGATCGCGATATAAATAAGATATGTGATGCAATACAGTCTGACTTTAACACACTGACCATGTGGTGTCACGATGTAGGTTTAGTATTGAACGCCAAAAAAACAAAACTAATTCATATAAGATCACCCTACTTAAAATATCTACCATTTAAAACAGTAACTGCCCACAATCACGTATGCTTACACACTCTGAACCGCAACGTGTGCAACTGCCCATCAATTGAATTGGTTGATAGTTATACTTATCTCGGACTAACCATAGACAGCAAATTTAACTGGAGTCTACACGTCAACTACGTTTGCAACAGGCTGAGACAATTCCTTGCTAATATAATAATTTTAAACCGACGCATTCCTTATAAAGTAAAATTAATGTTATATAACTCCTTCGCACATTCCTATGTACAATACGGTCTCAGTAGCTACGGTCGTACCTATAATTCCTACCTCAATAGTATATATAAATTCCCAACTAACAAAATGGTCTTAATATAAGTCATATAAGAATTGTGTAAACGTTTTCGAAAAACTGAATGGCATGAAAATAAGGCTTACAAACGCTTATACAACGCGATTTTGGCGCAGTTACTATTTCTATAAAGTCGTATAGCTGTCATTCAAAAGTCATAAGCGAGAACGTAGTAGTGTTGTAATATTATCATTGGTATGAGTATTTAGTCGTATAGTTATCATAGCATTCATAGCGCAGACGTTTTTCGGACCAATGAATCTATTTGATGCAGTATTGAAGCGCTTTCAATTATAAGTAATAGAATTTAACTATTAATAAATTCTGCATGTGTGCAGACTATATTTTTATACTTTTATACTATAAGTGTAATCAAATTATTTACAAGTTTGAAATGGGATGTGTTTATGTTTAAGTTTGGAAAACTTAATGCGAATATTACTTTAGGGACCAACTTTTTAGGTTTATTAATAAATTTTAAATGCCCCCTTCATTTATTGTGTATTTAATTATTATTTTTTAAATAAAAAATAAATTATTATGCCATTATGACTTACGAAATACTTATATACCATGAATACTGCTGTGTTAAGAGTTAAAGCTCCCTTCATCGTGCCATTATAAGTTACAAAATACTTGTATACGATGAATACTGCTGTGTTAAGAGTTATAAACTCTTAAAGAACATGGCGTTCTTTCATTACGAACCTATCAGAGTTCCCTAAAACAGTTTAGTAAACCGTTATTTGTCATTCCAAAAAATAGTTTTATACATTAACAGAACATTTTAGAGACCATAAGTTTTTTGGGAATGCGGCAAAAAACATATTTTGTCAACGTGGAAAAATGACATAATTGTCGGTTCCCAACTTTATCCGGGGACTAGGGGCCGTTGTGTTGTGTCGTTAACCATGGGAGGTATGGCCATAATGACTTGATTGACATGATTAAGGTTTCTTTAATTATCAGGGATAAAATGTAGCCTATGTGCTAATCCTGGGTATGAGCTATCTCCATTCCAAATTTCAGCCAAATCGGTTCATTCGTGTTGACATCGATTTTCAACAGAAAAAAAAAGATACCGGCCGAATTGATAACCTCCTCCTTTTTGGAAGTCGGTTAAAAAACAGGTACGGAACCATCACTCTCTGTCGCGTTTATTGGGCTTGGCTGGTTTACATTACTGCGAATATATTTAAAATGTCATGTTCACATGCATAGTCTTATAGCAGCGTTATTAAGGTTGTAATACCAGCCAAAATGTCCCGCCTAAAACGTTTGTATGACTGTGTATTTTCTACGATTAAATTGCTTTATAGCTATTTCATACAGACGTTTGTACAACGACTTTTATTACCTAATTGCATTGAAACTTAAATGCAATATACATGATGCCTGTACAACGTCACATTTTAAAACTTGCTAATATACGACACCTATGTGACGAAATAATCATAAAAGCTTAAAATCTTATGACCATTTTGTTAGTTGGGTTACAATTAAAAATTTTAAAAACAATCGTCTCGGATCCAGTTAAACAAAAATACAACAGTAACGAGCTGGGGTTATTTAAACACTGCAAAACTTTACCTGTACAAATACAATTTAAATACACACTAATCAAAGAAGAATTCTTCAATGATAAGCTACAGCGGAAAATAGAACACCCTGTACAGACTCGGGCGATGTCGGCTAACCGGTTGCAGGTCGAGCGAGCCAGCAATACGTACGGCGAGAGAACAACGGGCTATCTAGTTCCACGTTTTATTAATGAACTACCTACTACCTTGATACAAAAAATCAATAACAAAAATATTAAACGGAAACTAAAAGATTACTTCATAACAAAATTAGATGGTTGATGATACTTATTATTTACTTATATTGTGTACATACTTGCCTAATTCCTAAACTTATCTCTTTATATACCTACCTACTCATATATTTTATTAACCTATCTCTTAACTTCTAATGTAAATAAATGTATACCTACCTATTTAAATGAATGAGATCGTATGTTTAGTTCTTAGTTTAGCTATATATTGTTTTGTACATACTTACTCATTTTAAATGCTATGTTGCAGAGTGGCATCGAGGACAAACCTCTGTGGTTTTTTCGATGCGAATTATCATTTAAATGTATATAACTTTGTAACTGGTAATAAATAAATAAATAAATAATAATAATAAATAATCAATCTCCATTTCACTCTCTGAACCGTTGGAACTCATTTTGATTATTATTAAATTTATATTTATTAAGTAGGTATGTAAATAACAAATCAAGAAGAATTTTCAGCTTTACCGCCAATTTTTTTTTATTATCTGTGCCGACAGGCAAACGCATTTATGGCTATACAGCCACGTAAACGCAATTTGTACTAAGCAAAGAGACTATGGTATGCCAAGAATGACAAAAGAGATCCGATCAATGAGTATTTAGTAACCCCAGCACGCCATTTCATACTGTTGTATGAAACGGCATTATTGTTTTTTTTTTTAAATATTGCAGGAGCTTTGTAATGATGACAAAGCTCCTGCAATATTTAAAAAAAAAACAAAAACTGTTTCCCGGAGCGTTGTAATGTTCCAAATTCAAAAAACGCTCCTGCAATGGATTTGATTTTCTTTGTCCGACAATTCGATACTTTGCGTGTTCTTTTTTCGAAAATAATGACAATATTTCCATGCATGTTTGAGAAAATTATTTTTAATGTAAATAACAAATCAAGAAGAATTTTCAGCTTTACCGCCAATTTTTTTTTATTATCTGTGCCGACAGGCAAACGCATTTATGGCTATACAGCCACGTAAACGCAATTTGTACTAAGCAAAGAGACTATGGTATGCCAAGAATGACAAAAGAGATCCGATCAATGAGTATTTAGTAACCCCAGCACGCCATTTCATACTGTTGTATGAAACGGCATTATTGTTTTTTTTTTTAAATATTGCAGGAGCTTTGTAATGATGACAAAGCTCCTGCAATATTTAAAAAAAAAACAAAAACTGTTTCCCGGAGCGTTGTAATGTTCCAAATTCAAAAAACGCTCCTGCAATGGATTTGATTTTCTTTGTCCGACAATTCGATACTTTGCGTGTTCTTTTTTCGAAAATAATGACAATATTTCCATGCATGTTTGAGAAAATTATTTTTAATGTCATCAAAATGTCGTTGACTTTGGTTCTCCAACGGATCTCCCCATTTCTGATTTGATCTCGCAGGGCTAAGCCGAGCATAGCCCTCTTAATCGCCCACTTAGTGATCCTAAGACTTCTTATGAAGGTAATCTATACTTATAATATAATAATATATTTCGGAGAAATCGGCTAGTGTAAGTATAAATTATAATTTTTATGTTTTAATTAATATACTTACGTCAGAAGAGCACGTGCCACCGCTGCACTAGAAACAATAAAAATATATTTTCCTTTACCTTTCATCCGGCGGGAATAATAATGCAGTTCCCAGCAATAGAAAGTTTACTTACACTTGAATTGCAACGTTTTCCATTACACTGAAAAGTTTAAGAAAGCTTTAAGGTAAGAGTAAGAAAATTTAAAAATGATATAAATTGAAGACCTCCCTGGCGCAGTGGTGAGCGCTGTGGTCTTATAACTGGGAGGTCTCGGGTTCGATTCCCGGCGGGGGCAATTTAGGAATTTATTATTTCTAAATTGTCTCTGGTCTGGTCTGGTGGGAGGCTTTGGCCGTGGCTAGTTACCACCCTACCGTAAAAAACGTGCCGCCAAGCGATTTAGCGTTCCGGCACGATGGCGTGTAGAAACCGATTGGGGGTATGGGTTGAATTTACACTGCTATACCCCTTCCAAGTTAGCCCGCTACCATCTTAGACTGCATCGTCACTTACCATATGAGATCGTAAAAAATCCTTCCACTAAATAATGAAGGTCTAAAAGTTCTCACAACCCTCAAAAATGTCAAATAGCGCGATCCAACCAGTGATTTGCGTTTGAGCTGTGCGTTGATAGATTAGTCAGTCACCTTTTCCTTTTATATATTCAATAGATTAGTTATAAAAATCATTATTAACATACCGCTGTTACACAAATTCCTCCGGAGCACTGAAAATAATCTACTATATAAAAATAAGTCGGGTTTTCCTTCCTGACGCTATAACTCCAGAACGCACGAACCGATTTCCACGGTTTTGCATTCGTTGGAAAGGTCTCGGGCTCCGTGAGGTTTATAGCAAAGTAAATTCAGGAAAAATTTCAACAATTTAAGAACGCGGACGAAGTCGCGGGCGTCCGCTAGTGTTTTTATATTTTCACAAATTCCTTATTTGAAAAAGTCAATATAAAAACAAAGCAAGTTTAGACACGAAGTATGAGCCGTATATTTTAAAACTTTTATAGTTTTTAAAACTGCAGTATATTATCTGAACTAGAACTCCGTGCGTGGGATTGAAATAAAAACTAAAACATTATGACGAAACTTTGGAAAAGAAAAATATTAAAATTGTTCTGCTACTTATTTAGATTCTTGCAACTTCTTGCTACTGATATCAGTTGTCTGGAAGATTATTAGAGTATAATAGACAGGAAAACAAAAATAATAAAAAGACGTGTGGCACTCGGGGACTGCCACGGTAAAGCTATTGCATAGCATTTTTTATCAACGCCATCTAGCGGCTCACCGTAGAGGAGTCCCGTGTCAGGTTATTTTCGTTACGGAATTTCTGGATTCGGTCTCCACGCTGGCCCGCGATGGAAGCTATGCAATAGCTTAATAATAGGATAGCCATCATTTTTATTCTACTAGCAAAGCCAACAGGAAAGTTGAATGATTTCAGCCATTTCATTTTCAAGTCTATGTATGTGACTATTTACGAATTTTTCACCACAGCGGCTAAAGTACTAAGCCGATTTTGATGAATGAGGTGTCAATCGATTCTTTAGTATAGCCCAAGTGATATAAACTAAATTTGATTACTTTGATACAGTTTTACAAACAATTTTCCGTAACCAGTTTTCATAAGCGTCAAGATGACTGACCAAAGTGACCGATTAGCATTAAATTTCTCCAGCATTTAGTACCTATTTAGTAGTACCCAGAGAAATTTAATTTAATAAGTGCCATCTTGACGTCAGAATGACTGACCACTTATTAAATTAAATTTCTCGATTTCTTAAATTTAAATTTAAACTGAAATCTGACAAGAAATATGAAGGTCTATGTGCCCAGTTGCATCTACTGCCACTTAACATTCGAAGAAATATAAGTGACATATCCTACCTCATCAATATTGTAAACAACACAGTTGATTGTTCGCAGCTTCTTGAGAAGTTATTCTTTAAAGTCCCCATCAATGCACATCCTCGTAACTTTTCTATTCTACACACACCACCTTCACATACCAATTTTCGAAAAAACTCATATATGCTCAGATCTGCCCTATCTTTTAACAAAATTTGTAAAAATAATAAAAATCTAGACCTTTTTTGCATCAATGCCACCACCATTCGCAAAACGTTGGCGAACGAATTCTTTAACGCTTATAAATAATTCGTAAACCTCGTTAAGAAATTCGTTGGCCACTTCTAAAATTTTGCTATTTTTACCCCACATTGTATAGTTTTTATTGATTGATTGATTATTCTTTACAATTTTTTTTTTTTCGGTTTTTGTTCCCCCTGTATTTCTTTTTATTTTTCCTTCTCCCAGTTGAGTGTTTTTTTTTTCTTTCTCATATGTGATTTCTATCTGTGAAAACTTGTAATTAGCTTTAATTGTTCTTTTGTATTTATTAACTAGTTCTTAATTTTCTAATAAGCTGTAAGTTTTCCTGTAAAATAAAATAAAATAAAAATAAAATAAAATTAATAATAATTAGGTACCAAATATTTAAACACAGGTATTAAATAGTACTAAATAGGTACTAAATGCTGGAGTTTAACGCTAATCGGTCATCACGATGCTTACCCAGTTTTCAGTTTTGAAACTTTTTTCTTTTTAGTTTGTGTCTAGTGAGTACATAAACTTGCAATTCAGCAATTAATATGCAGCAACAAATAATTGCACTGTTATCAAATTCTACCTATTCTTTACCCAAAAATCTCCAAGCTCACAAGTTACATCTTTGTTTTTTTAAATGTGCGATAAGATTTTTTGTAACTTTAGCTGAGCTACAAGAAAAATATTATTAAGTATAAAAAGTCACTTAACAAGAACTCTTCAAAGACATAATTAACTGACGCTAGACTTCGAAGCCATCTAGACTTCTAGGGCTTCTTTTTATTATGTAGATAATTTACCTTGAAGTACATTTTCTTTACGGCAGGCGGTTCGAAAGAGTTTAATTGAGAAATAATATTCATTCATCTTTTTGCTTTGATTTAGCATAACAATAAAATAGGTTTCGAAAATAATAATAATAAATTAGTGCCATGTTCTTTTTAATTCACTTAATTGCATAATACCTAACAAAATTTTGAGTTAATAATTGTAATAATAAATAATGAGTAAATAATATCGAGGCGGAAAAAGAAAAATTATCAAAATATTTAGACCTTGCCCACGAGATTACCGCCATGTGGAATGTTGATTCAACGATTGTAGTGCCGATGGTCGTTTCGGTCAATGGTCTTATAGCGAAAAGTTTCGATCAACACCTTAAGAAACTTTCGCTTAGTACTTGGATCAAGAGCAGGATACAGAAGGCGGTACTCCTTGAGACGGCACGCATTAGAAATAGAAATAGAAATAGAAATATTTTTTATTCAAATAAACTTTTACAAGCACTTTTGAATGGTCAATGAATCTACCACTGGTTCGGAATGCCTTTCCTGCCGAGAAGAGCCAGTAAGAAACTCGGCGGTTGCTCTTTTCAAAAAAATAAAAATCTTACAATTGTTATTGAAACTATGCTATGTATTCAGTGCTTCCACGATGAATTTTCCTGAGTACAATACAAGTAAAAATAAATACAATACAAATACAAATAAATACAATTCAATACATGTTAACACAGGCAGGCAAAAGCAGACCCATTCCCGTTGGTGGCACCCGTTCACGAGCATGACGCATGATCCAGCCATTGCTTCGCTCAACCATATTTGAGGGAACGTAACAACCCGCACCACACGACACCACCACAGAAACTTTAAAGAGAGCATGACATACTTAGGCTACCCATGTTAAGGCATCGAATTGAATACTAATATTAAACTACTCAGTTTAAGACATGACTGAGACAAATAAAGTGGAAACACCGTGGAACACCGTGGAACCATTGTGAGGAGGTTCCTCACTCTGGAGCCCTGACCACTGGCTGCTTGGGTCCCTACCCCGCAGTAAATGGAACCCACTTCATTTTATTATTTTTGAGGATTTTATATAAATATATTGTATTTTTGTAAACATTTGTTAAAAATAATGTAATGTAAAACGTGTGAAAATAAATGATAGAATAATTATAATGAGTTAGTGTTAGTCAATAACAATGCTTTTATGGAAAGACTAGCTTTAACCCGCGGCTTCGCTCACGTTAGGTTTGATTTTTTAACCCCCTATTTAACCCTCTTGGGGTTGAAATTTTCCAAAATCCTTTCTTAGCGGATGTCTACGTCCTAACAGCAACCTGTATACCAAATTTCAGCTCGATCGGTCCAGTGGTTAGAGCTGTGCGTTGATAGATCAGTCAGTCAGTCAGTCAGTCAGTCAGTCACCTTTGCCTTTTATATATTTAGATTTTAAATTTGCCCGGGTCTGAGAAGAACTGGAAAAGAATAAAAAAGTTGACTTTACTTACTTCCGACTGGCACTCTGGGCCAAAACACTGAAAATTTTAATTGGAATAGAATCTTCTGTATGTTTTTTGTGAATATCCTATTATAATATTATAAATGCGAAAGTTTGGATGGATGTATGGATGTTTGTTACTCAGTCACGCCGCAACGACTAAACTGATTTGGCTGAAATTTGACTGGAATAGCACATAGGCTTTTTATCCCGGAAAATAAGAGAGCTCCCGCGGGACTCCAAAAAACCTCAATTCACGCGTACGAAGTCGCGGGTTACAGCTAACATCCATACATCCATCAAAACTTTCTCATATATAATACAAACAAAAAATTTGATTCCTCCATGGTATAATAGGATTAAATACGAGTATAACTTATGAAATTATCAACTATATAATATTTTGTATAAAATTCTATGAGATTATAAAATTTTACGTTAATTTTTATAAAAAGTTGTATACCTGTGAATGGCATACTCCTCCTGAACACTGTAAGTATAAAATAAAGTGCAGTATAATGAGCAAAGTTTAAAACATAGTTTGTAGTTTCAGAGAGTTTCAAATTAGCTATAAAACGATGTTTTTATAGAAATAATATAGGGCATATAAAAAAATATATTGTTTATTATTATATTATTAGTCAACTTCAGCTTGGTTAAAAGAAAAAAAAAATGTGCTATCATTAGGTATGTTTTTTGTTTATACCTCAGATCGACATTTTTTCTCGTGGCACTGAAATAAATAACATCTTTTATTAGGTTCCAATATATATTTCCAAAAATTCAGCATTATTTACTCATTATTGTTATGTAGCTCTTATGAAAAGTCAATTCAGAAAGTTTATTTTTATTAGATTAAACAATTATTTCTAAAATTAAAACTAATATAAACCTAAAATCTCATCGATATCACCGCAGCGCGGCATAGTACCTACCCAAGATACTGGCAGCATTGCCCCTTTGGATGGCCAAACTAATTCTTTGGTCAAGGTTTAAGGTATATTTGGAAAACAGATTCTGCTGAGAAGAGCGGGCAAGCTACTCTACAGCAGTTGCTCTTTAGCAATAATAATGTAAAAAAATATTGATTCCACTGTGATTAACTTACCAACGATTTACATTTGGAGCCGTCGCACTAAACAACAAAAATCAAGTTAGCATCCGTAGCTGTATGAGATTATTGATCTAATATATCGCTCATTTGCGACAAGGGTGACATAACTCAAAATTCACCAATTTTAGTGTTGAACATTTATACTTTTTGCTATAAAAACAACATTACGCTAAGCACAAAAAAATAAGAGCGAGAGAAATTGTGATTTAATGCTCTGTCGCTTTGTTGGCCGCTGTGTTGTTTCCACAAAACATTACTCTCTAACGAGAGAATTCTCTCATCGTCGATTTTGAATTATGTCACTCTTGTCGCAAATGAGCGATATGTACATGAGATGAACTCAATAAATTATACTATCTATAGAATCTATGAAAGGACATCATCCATTTTGGGCTAAATCTGAAAGTGCCGGCCAAAAAAAAATTTTGCTGTATTTCGTTAGAACTTGTCCACCTAAACATTTTTTATTATGACACCGAAGCTGTAGAACCATTAACCTTGGTTTTATTTAAGTTTAAAAATCTGTATTTTCTCGAGTATATGAAGTGTTTCTAATAATAATAATAAAAAACTGGAGTGCCCAGCAGTCTGTTCTACATCTCAGCAGCCGAGCCCGGCTGACCTCATCGCCTTTTGGCGAAGTGTGTGGTCAAGAGAGATGGTTGAGGAGGGCTCTTGAATTGCGGCGGTAGAGAAAGCATGTGCCTCAATAGAGCTAATGAACCCAGTCGCCATCTCTCCGGAGGATGCACCTGGTGCGGTGCGCCGGGCCGCGAACTCGAAAATTCCGGTATCCGATGGATTGCATCATTACTGGCTGAAGGGTTTTTCGTTCTGCTATGCTATCTGGCCCAATAAGTCCAAGAAGCTCTCGAGTAAAGGGCACTCCGAGTCTTTTGTCTTTCACTCATTTAGCTCCAAAGTCCACCGATGCCGCTGACCCGACTAAGTACCGCCCCATCACATATCTTACTACCATCTATAAGACATTGACATCCGATGAGCCTGGGCGAACTGGTTAAACTAAGTCGCCGGAATTTTTCCACAGTCTGGATTGACAATACGAAGGCATTCGACTCGGTGCCCCATTCATGGCTCTTGAGGGTCCTTTAGCTGTACAAAGTCGATAGGACAGTTCGAGGCTTTCTCGGAGAATGTATGGGGTAATGGAACACGATCCTTGGTCTTCATGATGAGCGGTTGGCAGCTTCCGATGATCGGATAAGGATAAGGCGGGGTATCTTCCAGGGCGATTGTCTGAGTCCACTATGGTTTTGTGTCTCTGAACCCGCTCAGCTCATTGCTGAAGAGATTATAGGGACGGGCTTACAGTTTCGGAGAGTAGGGGCAAAAGTGCCTCACATGGATGACCTCAAGTTGCTAGCACCTAATTACACCCGCCTGAGGGAGTTGCTGAACATCACCACCGACTTCAGTAATTCCATCAAGATGGAACTTGGACTAGATAAGTGTGCGGTCCTACATGTGGAGAGGGGACAGGTTACTCATTGGGCCGAGATCAATCTCAAGCTGACAAGCATCAGAACCCTCTCTGAAGCTGAGTCATACCGGTATCTGGGTATGTCACAGTCCGTAGGGGTAAAGAAGACGGACATGAAACAATCAGTTTGCAACGTCTTTGTTGGACGCCTGGTAAAAGTCTGTAAAAGTTATTTGTCAGGTGTCAATTAGGTCCGGGCTTATAACTGTTGGGTCATGCCTGTTCTCATGTACACCTTTGGCGTACTCGGATGGACTCAGACTGAATTAGGTGTCCTGGACAGAGAAATCCACATGACTATGACTCTCTATATACGCATGCACCATCCGAAATCATCTGTTATGAGACGGGCTGTCAATCCAGGCTGCAAAGAAATCGTCTGTTCGACCCTGAAAAGGTCAAGGCGTATTAAGCGTCAAAACCATGCATAATTGGGAGATGTACAACCTCAGTACCTACTTTGAGACGAAGAGAGAGAGCCCAATGCATAGAGACGTCATAGAATGTGGTAAAGGATTTACTCCCTTATCTTTGGCTGAAACCGAATGGCAGATATCAGTGGTACTAAGCACCTCTGACTGGGAGAGCATGCGCTCTCCATGCGGAAGGAGAGGAAGTTGCACGGACGCTTTTTGCTAACACTGAGTATCTCCACAGGTACAACCAAGCGGCCAAAATCCTTCACCGAGAGCCTGCTCTGAAGTACGGTCTCCTGAATGAGAGAGTGCCGTAGTACGATTCTAGCAAATAAGCCTGAAATCGTGCTGATGGATCGAGCACAATCGAGGGTGTTTTAGTGGATATCACCATCGAACATGACGAAAACCTCGTGAGAGTGGAGACAGAGAAAAACGGAAGTATCTATATCTGGCTCACGAGGTTTCTGGCATGTGGCATGTTCCTCTGAAACCAACCCGATCGTGCAAATTCTAACTGGAATTTGCACGACCGGGATGGTTTCAGCCTCGATCACCATCTGAGACGGCTGGGGTACCAGCCAAGATGCAGTCTATTTCACAATTATTATGCAATAGATATTGCTTGTGTGGTATTTTTTGGGTGTGTGGTTAGGATAGAATAGGTAGCACTTAACAAAACTCCAAAAAAAGCAAAAAAATTGGCTTAGAAACACTTCATATACTCGAGAAAATACAGATTTTTAAACTTAAATAAAACCAAGGTTAATGGTTCTACAGCTTCGGTGTCATAATAAAAAATGTTTAGGTGGACAAGTTCTAACGAAATACAGCAAAATTTTTTTTTGGCCGGCACTTTCAGATTTAGCCCAAAAATGTATGAACCGCGGAGGATCTCCTTTAACGAGTAATTAATATTACTTTGCATTATGAATCCAACTTTATCTATGTATACGAAGAGCTCTCGGAGTATTCAACAAAACTTGCTCTAAAATCTATTCAACTGATATAAAATGCATTGAATGCATAAATTTATAGAATTGATAGACGGGTAGGAATTCTATATATTATTGTATAGCCTGTTAGCTTAGCTCTATACAGGCTTCGAGCGTCGGCATTCAATAATGGATTAAAATGTTTTTCTGGCACATTCTATGTATTGTATCGAAGTGACGTTTCAGTCGAATGGGAAATGAATAGAAACAGGTTTTTGTTTTCATTCACGGCTTTGACTGCTGAACTGAAAATTCAGCAGTCAAAGCAAAATTGGTCTTCTCAAAAAGAATTGGATTGTGTACCTACGTATGCATTTTTGAAGCTTCATTGTGGAAGCACTGTATACATAGCACTGTATACTGTAGCATAGTTTTGTTACCTATTATATATTTTTTTTGTTTTGAGAAGAGCAACCGCCGAGTTTATTGCTGGCTCTTCTCGGCTGGAACGGCATTCCGAACCAGTGGTAGATTCATCGAAGATTCAAAAAATGTATTGGGTTTTTCTGTCTAGAAATTCTCAGTACTAGCCTGGAGTTAGGAAGTTGGCGGTGAGTCACCTCCGTGCCTCGGAGAGCACGTAAAGCCGTCGGTCCTGCGCCTGATCTCCCTCCGGTCATGTCTGATTTTCCGTCCCATCGGATTATGAGAGTGAGGGAATAGAGAGTGCACCTGTGTTTGCGCGCACACTTGCGCACTATAATATCTCCTGCGCAGATGGCTAATCTCGGTGGAGATTGGTCGCCGTAGCCGGATTCGGTCGGGAGGACATTATTATTTAATTGGAGTGGATGGTTTGTCTTAATTGGTCTTGTCGTAGACTATATCTACACAAGTGCTACGCGGTGCCTACGCATCGTAGCTTTGTGTGTGTACTTTACGCACGGTCAAAAACTATCAGCCACTATCACATCATGAAAAACTATCAAAATGTTGCTCAGTGTAAGTACACTGAGCAACATTTTGAATGTTTTTTAAAATTCAAAATTCAAAAATTCAAAATTTATTTATTTCATGTAGGCCAACTTGTAGCTCTTATGACACGTCATAAATCTACCACCAGTTCGGAATGCAGATTCTGCTGAGAAGAGCCGGCAAGAAACTCAGCAGTTGCTCTTTTCAAAAAAAAAAAAAATTACAATAGGTAACAAAACTACGCTACGTATACAGTGCTTCCACAATGAAGCTTCAAAAATGCATACGTAGGTACATATAATCCAATACATGTTAAGACGGGCAGACAAAGCAGACCCCATTCCCGTTGGTGGCACCCGTTCAAGAGCATGACGCAAGATCCGATTCTGACCGTACTTATGGATTAGATGAATTTTAATTGTCTCACCAACGCCTTCGAAAGTTCGCCTCTTGTCTGAAAAAATGTCAGAGATTTTTAACCGACTTGTAAAATCACGGGCAAATGTTGGTTAATTTTTTTTTTATTCGATGACAAGATAGCCCTTGACTGCGATCTCACCTGATGGTAAGTGACGATGCAGTCTAAGATGGTAGCGGGCTAACTTGGAAGGGGTATAGCAGTGTAAATTCAACCCATACCCCTAATCGGTTTCTACACGCCATCGTGCCGGAACGCTAAATCGCTTGGCGGCACGTCTTTGACGGTAGGATGGTAACTAGCCGCGGCCAAAGCCTCCCATCAGACCAGACCAGAGACAATTTAAAAGTTATAAATTCCTAAATTGCCAACGCCGGGAATCGAACCCGAGACCTCCCAGTTATAAGACCACAGCACTCACCACTGCGCCAGGGAGGTCGTCAAAATGTTAGTTTTGAACGTAATATTAGTATGGAATTTAAATGAGTTAGTTACCTGTGCATTACAAAAAGCGCTGTAACACTAAAGAGACAAAATCACAGAAATTATAACAATAATACTTATTTTATTGTATGGGATCAGTAAAATGAAAATTCTACAACCTATAAAATAATTTAACAACCAACCTCTAAAATTTAATTACGGGGGATCGAAAAGCTGGCAGCTGTTGTTAATGTAAACCTGACTCAATAGGCATAGACATGTAAATGTCTGTGATCTATGCCTCTTTCCGAATCTGTCTAGACTCTAGAATCTAGGTCGTAAATAAAAAATAAAAAAAAACTGTGACTCGACCTGTAACCTGATTTTGTTGTTGTGTACGTTTCATTAATAATAATCCGATATAATCAGTTGTAGGACTTTTAAGCTATTGCATAGCTTCTATCGCGGGCCTTGAGCGTGGAGACCGAATCCAGAAATTCCGTAACGAAAATAACCTGACACGGGACTCCTCTCACCGCTAGATGGCGTTGATAAAAAATGCTATGCAATAGCTTTACCGCGGCAGTCTCCGAGTGCCACACGTCTTTTTTTCTTTTTCACCAAAGAATCATCAGCAGCTAGCTCGGCCAAAGAATCAGTTTGGCCATTCAAATATCAATTTTAGATTTACCTAATTTAGTTTTCATTTTAGTAGTAATTTAGTTTCAATTTAGATTTTAGTTTATTTTCTATTTTTTCAATGTAATAATAATACTTAATATAATACAAAACTTAATTCTAAATTAAAACTAAAACCTAAATGTCAAAAATAAAAGTTAAATGGGTAGTTCTACGATAAGAGGTAACTTGTGCGGCAATCAGTTTAAAATAAAAATTTTACTCTATATGTTGTTATTTTTTGCAATGAAACACATCATCTAAATGTACTTTATTAAATAACATCACGATTCAATGCTTAATTAAAGTATATTTTTCTGAAATTCCTTATAAAGTCTAAAAAAGTCTCTAACCTGGCCTGTCCCTCTGTCGGTTTCAGTCTAATTTGAAACGATACATACTTTTTTTTGTATCAGTTATTAAACTAAAGTATGTTAAACACAAATTTCAATAAATGTATTTAAGTATTGTTAAGGAAAAATAGAAAAATATTTATTTATTTGCAATATATTTTAAAC
This sequence comes from Hipparchia sbordonii, assembly GCA_038048805.1. Lineage (NCBI taxonomy): Eukaryota > Metazoa > Arthropoda > Insecta > Lepidoptera > Nymphalidae > Hipparchia > Hipparchia sbordonii. Next base: position 5,455,303 of record CM076117.1, on the reverse strand, counting down.
TTTACTTTTGTCCCACTGTTTTTGGGTATCTACTCTAGAAAATTTCATTCCGCTACTACAAACACAAATATAAAACGGCCATATTCCAAAAATTGCTCAAAGTCATCTACCGACGTGAAGTTAGTAATGCAAAACACGTGAGCCGTTAAGAGCGCCGTCATTTGTTAGTTGTTGCGACCGTTGACTCGAAGTAGTCGTTTCGCGAGGTCATTGTGTCTCTCACCTGGCAAGTCATAAAAGTTATATTATTCATTCAATTTATTTGCATTTACTGGTCTAATTTAATAATGATGGACTAGTGAAAGTGTGATACATAATGTACCGAAAAACTTCTTATGTCAATTAAAACAATATAAAAATTTTACCTTGAAATAAAATTTGTATTATGTTTCCTAAGACTTCCGAAGTCCATTATATGAAGAGTACATCGCCTTTTCCACGTCTCGTCGCGCTAGATGTCGCTAAATTCCGTCACGTTTCCGGTGCCACCCGCGCCGCCAACGGCCGTTCTGTGAACTAAACAACACAAGCCGCGAAAGCCACCATATTTCGCCATTGTTCGATTCATAATAATGTTAATGAAAGTAGTAGCACCAGGAAGACATTATCTGGACTTCGGAAGTCTTAGGAAACATAATACAAATTTTATTTCAAGGTAAAATTTTTATATTATGTGTTCCGTTTGACTTCCGAAGTCCATTATATGAAGAGATCTGTTTGTTATCTCCTGGTGGCTTGTGGCTTGTAGACAAGAAAATGCAACAATGTGATAGATACATTTTACTTGATTTAAATAGTAAATTGTGAAATTTAATTAATAGAAATATCTAATTAAATCAACTATAACCATACGATAGGTTGGTGGATAGGTCTATTACTAATAATAGAAATAATTTAAAAAAAAAAAAAAAAATTAAGTTTATCGATTGGGCAATCAATTAATATGGGCAGGTACATTGTAGTAAATAGCTAAAAAAAAGCGCGCCCGAACTACATGTTCACAGATCTACCAAAAATCCAATGGCAGCCATAGCTTAGCAACCTCCCAGAAACCTTTCATTATTTCTGGAAAAGAAAAGTGTTTTTAAGAAAAAATCATAACAATGAGTCGACGCTATTTTGTTAGAATGGAAGGGGTGGCCCATAATCAGCAAAATATACTATAAGTCAATGAGTTGGTACCGAAACAATTCAGAACAGGAATTCTGAACGGTGAAAATAATATTTGACCAAATTCGGCCACGGTATCCTACATCTACAACGATTAAATCATCTGCAATCTTCACACGCTCGCGTGTTACGCGGCTCGGGATGACCCAATATCAACCTCCCGATTTCGAGCTGGCGCTGAGATTTTTAATAATCTAACTCAGGAGCTCTTCATCCGCTAATGAATATACTACAGTAATATGAATAAGGTATCGCAAAGTGACCTCAATCACTTGAGAATTAAAAATACCTTCCATAGGTTATAAGGAGTACTTAATGAGAACTTGAAATGCATGTTGCATTTCAAGAATGTTTAGGAAGCAACAGTCTAGCTAAAGGCACTGCTTTTAGATTCGAGACTTATATCGCAGTCCTACGATATACTGCAAAACTTGTCTAACGAGACCGCTCAGGACATTTTATTTATAATTTGATGAAATTCTAGTAATAATCGAAATTTTGCTCACACTTATTAAAAACTACACCGATAGCTAGTATATAAGTGTAAGTATGTATGGTATAGAAAATTTAGCCATATGAAGCTTTTCATTTTTTACATGCTGCTAAAAATTACACTATTTTTAGCTAGATTATCAAGTAAAAGAGGGCAAAAATCTATGTTACTTAAGCGCCAATTTCTCCAAAGTAGGGAAATATTTTATGTCTAAAGACTAAAAAGCTTAGGATAGCTATGCCATCCAACCTGAAACAGACAAAGGATATGTGAAAAGATCCCTGTCAAAGAGTAAAGCTTTCAATAGCATGGATTATTGAACACCCGAACGCAAGTTTGTGGACGCGCGTCGAGTTTGTATATTGACAATATCTCGTAACTTGACATGACGCGTTATGCGCGCATAAGCTCTTCAGATACAGGCGCAAAAAAGGTTTCATTCATTCGGATGCTTATATTATGTACATTTCTACTGCTGAGCTTAGGTGTTGCAGGGCTCGGGAAGATAGACCAGGTGGTCGCGGTGGTGAACTTCCCGACATATTCATACGTATATTCACACGTTTGCTGAGCTCGTAAAACATTCCTTCAAGATGGGCAAGTCGAGAAAGAATAATTCGGAACCAGATGAACCCTTTGAAATGCAAACAGAACTTGGGTATATCTATCCTGTATTTCTTGTTAACTTGAACATGAACATAAATCCTTCTAGAAGATGGTACGATGCACGATAGGATCTTGGCTTCGGTATTGTTCACTCTCGGAAAAAGGTGAAAAGGAGTACAATATTTTGGCTGTCCGACCAAAGTTCCTTTCCCAAAAAAAATTTAACACTTTCTTCGTTCTACAAGACCACTGTTCAGTTCTTAAATATTAGGCCTTAGTTGAGATGGTGGCCATCACAGTGTATCTTTTATGATGCAGTATAATTTACTCAACTGTTATATTCATTGGAGCTTTCCATTGCATCTGATGAACACTGAAAAACTGATACTATCTGTGTCATGGTTCTTCTTACCATCATTCTCTTGTTTAGTTACACACCTCTTTTGACAGAAGTTCGGTGCGATATTGACGAAGATTATTGCTGAGAAACTGAATCGTCCGGCAATGCAACCTTCCCCGATGGGTCATGAAGGTTGAAAAATTTTGATACCCCAACGGGCTTTGCACCTGTTTTAGGGGCCAACTGTTCTCTCTATGAAAAAATAACAAATTAGTAATCTTTCGACGCATGCGGTGGCGGCAGCGCGTCGTCCCGCGTGTGCACGCTCACGCACGTTACGCGCACACGACGGAGATCGAAGCCACTCGCGTGCGCTCCGGCTGACCGGAGCGACGTGGTGCCTGGCAATGCAACCTTCCCCGGAGGGTGATGAAGGTTGCAAAATTGGAACACCCTAAAAGGCGTTGCGCCGTTTTAGGGTCCAACTGCCGATCTCCATGAGGAACAACAGACTGGTAATCTTTCGCCAATGCAACGGCAATGTAGACTTCCCCGGAGGGTGACAAAGTTTGCAAAATCGAAATACCCTAAAAGGCGTTGCGCCGTAATTAAGGGTTCAACTGCCGGTTGCTAGGCGAGACACAGTCTGACGAACTTTTCTTATTTTATATATATGGGAGTAGGTAGAGACTTGATGTTGTGGTGTATGCCCCTTTTCACTCCCAAATACTCGAGCGTAGTGATCCCTTGGTTGTGTGATCGAATGCCCGAAAATGAGCCACCAACCTAGGCTAGTTAAGAATTTGTAAGCCAGTAAGACGTGAGCTCTTACAATTTTATTAGACTGGGCCGATGGACAGATGGGTAGTGGTGAAAGTCATCCTAATACAATAGCTCTTGGATTTGACATCAAGATTCTTACTGCGGCTCCAGAAGATGCTAGTCAAGTTATTTGTAGTCTGAACTTTATAACTGACATGTAAAATTAAGTGAAGTTTGATCATCCAGTTGTGAGGTTGCAATAGGGTTCACTAATGATTAACAAAAAAAGTTAAACAAATGATCATTTCACAAAAAACGTTTTAAAAGCTAATCAAATCACAAACGTCGTATTCCACAAACTAATCATTTTACAAATATTCTATTCGCAAATGTTTTATTTTGCAAATGTGCTGGATGTTAAAAAATATCATTTTAAAATTTATTATTTCACCAAATAATTCTTTTTTCCAAATTCGCAATTTTACAAAATAGTAGATGGTAAATTATTTATTATTTGATAAACAGAACTAATACGCAGAATCAATACGCAAAGCGATAGGAAAAAGCTTATTATTATGTACCTGTCGCAGTCGGATTGTACCTATAATCCGCCGTATTACATTACGGCTAGCTGTTATCAAAACCAGGGCCGTTTTGAAATGCAATGGGCTACGCCAGAAGACTCGCTCCGTCGCCCCTTCATTCAGCTTCGCCTACTCGACCTTCGTTTCGCTACGGAGGTCGCCGGCTCGCTTCGCTCGCCACCTCCCCCCTTCGCTCCACTCGGCCTCGTAGGCTCGCTTCATTCAGGACCTCCTTCGCGAGCTTCTGGCTTCGCGCTTCATAAAAACACTCTAGGGGTAGGGCAGACAAGACTACGTGGAGTCGGGGTTGGCCGTTTCGGTTTTGGCGTAGCCCATTTAATTTATAGCGAAGCGCAGCTCCCGCCAAAGCCTTTAACAGTTCATTTTATCAAAAAAAAATATGCTACATGTTGTTTTACTAATTAACACAATTAAGAAATCAATTGTTTGTCAAATATTACTTTATGAAATCACAATTTGTCTAGTAATTTGTTTTGTCAAGCGAATTATTTGTGAAACCAGAAGTTTTATAATGATCAATAAATGATTCATAATTTTGCTAAACGTTGTTTGTGGAATGACACTTTGTTATTTGTTTTTTGTGAATTAATCGGTCACCTTGCAATAGCCTTGGAAGTGACAAAAACTTCGTTCCGAACTTAGAATTTTCCCGTGTTAGGTGTTATGAAAATTGGGGAAATAAACTATACGGATGGCTGAGCCGATCCTAAAACCTGATTTTGAATCATCCGCCGAAATTCGTTCGGCGTTTGATACTCTGTTAGAGCATCGAAAGAACTTATGGAGATTGACTGAGAGCAATTAAGTCACATGATTAAGCTTAAATCGTTTGTGACCGAAATATTTCTAAAATAACGAAACACGGTTTCCTTTTTGCACCCCCCTTTTTATCAGAGGAGAAATAATCTTAGTTCGTTGAGAACAAAAGTAGCTTTCCCGAAATTCGATCTCCAGGGATTTTAGAAGGCTGGAATGCCTGCTAAATGCAATACCTTAATAATACCTTAATAATTATTTATAAGTATTATGACAAATTCTAAGGACTGAAAATAAATATTGAAAAGAGGGTATTTTTCTAAATATTCATTTAGCAACACGTGTTGAGCCCGGAAGGTTTTAACAAATAAACAACAACATTACATTTGGAACAAACTAACTGGATTAAAGGGAAATAGGAGATTCGTTTATAGGTCACTCGCAGCTGCATCCTTGTTGCATCATATGCCGACTATGTAACTACGGGAATGGGAATGGTTATTCTACGAAACGCTTTTACTTCTCAATCTTTTAACTCGGTGAAAACCAAAGATTTTATTAACATGAACTGATGTAAATAGGCTTGCGCTTGATGCCAACCAATATTGGAAAGAACCGATGAGGATAATGTTGGAGCGCCTCCGCGCAGTAAACGGCTAGGCACGGCTGTTGTGAAGGCACTCGACTTACACGTGGCAGGAAATCCGGACGCCGAAAGGGTTCTCCACACCTTAGCGGTTCGTTTCAGAAACGCTGTCTAAGGCATTTCGTGCACGGTTATGTACGAATAGCTCTTTTATTTTTATTAATACATTTAATTTAGACTTTTACGAAAAGGAACCGAAAACTAATAGCTTCCTCAGTTTTATAAATTCAGTTCTGGGACTGGCAACTGAGCACATAAAATAGTTAAAATGACTCACCGATGGCTGAAGTCTCAAACCTTTGTTCCAAATCGCTGCGTATTGACTTTCCAGGGTCAACCCTCTTCTGACGAATCTTAATGGCCCCTCCGTGTGCACTTCCTTGGAATTTGCCCCGCCGTCACGGAGGCGGCAGCGCGTCGTCCTGCGTGTACATGCCACGCACGTTTCGCGCACACGACGGAGATGAAGCGACTCGCGTGCGCTCCGGCTGACCGGAGCGACGCGGTACCTGGCAGTGCAACCTTCCCCGGAGGGTGATGAAGGTTGCAAAATTGGAATACCCTAAAAGGCATTGCGCCGTTTGTAGGTTCCAACTGCCGATCTCCAAGAGGGTTCTCCTAGGGCACCGGAATCGCGAAACACACGGAATAATCACTTTGTAAAAAACAAAAATAGATATCTACTATTTCACTATTTTTTTTTTATAAAACTTTTTACTTCTATCTCAAAAGTTTTTTAAAAAATCTAACGGACCTGCGTGGTCGAAAGACAACGCAACAATGGCGAAATATGGTGGCTTTCGCGGCTTGTGTTGTTTAGTTCACAGAACGGCCGTTGGCGGCGCGGGTGGCACCGGAAACGTGACGGAATTTAGCGACATCTAGCGCGACGAGACGTGGAAAACGCGATGTACTCTTCATATAATGGACTTCGGAAGTCAAACGGAACACATAATACAATTTATCATGAAAACGTCTCTCACCTGCCATATTTCACCTGGCAAGATAAATGTCTGGAGAGAAACTTGTTGACCAGGGGAGATAAGGTTAGTGCAAACAAACAAAGTCAATAAAGTCAAAAAAGTCAAAAAAGTCAAAAAAGTCAAAAAAAGTCAAAAAAAGTCAAAAAGTCAAAAACCGTCAAAAATGTCAAAAACCGTCAAAAATGTCAAAAAAGTCTTTTTTTAATTTTTTTGAATTATTGAATTTTTTGACTTTTTTGACTTTTTAATAAAATATGCATAAAGTGACTTGCCCTTACGTGAAAAGATAAATAAATAGAACAAAAATCATAATATAAGTGTTTAATGAAAAAACAGCTACTTTTCTCCGTGGCCGTATTCTCTATGGACTCAAAACCTCTTATCGTAGAATTACCCAAATAATATAAAGAAGTTAGATCTTAACCACTGGAATGAGGAAAGGGGCCCAGAATGCTAAATTTTTTATATAATTTATTTTCTAAATTATATAATTGTTTTAAATCATATAATTTTGTATGTTGAATTGTACACTGGAAAAAAATACTTACAGACGCTTGTCCTTCATGTCCTAAGCACTAAAAATAACAAAATAGAAAACTCAAAATTGTAGAAAATATTAATTTAATAATAGTATTAATAACAAGGAAATAAGCCTGGCATTCGCTAGCATTTGGCAATATAAAGTAGAGCAAATAATTATATTTGCTCTATTTTACTTTCGCATTTTTTGACGACCTCCCTGGCGCAGTAGTGAGCGCTGTGGTCTCAGAACTGGGAGGTCTCGGGTTCGATTCCCGGCGGGGGCAATTTGGGAATTTATAATTTCTGAATTTTCTCTGGTATGGTCTGGTGGGAGGCTTTGACCGTATCTAGTTACCATCCTACCGTCAAAGACGAGCCGCCAAGCAATTTAGCGTTCCGGCACGATGGCGTGTAGACAGGGTATGGGTTGAATCTCCACTGCCATATATTCCTTCCAAGTTAGTCCGCTACCATCTTAGACTGCAACGTTACTTACCATCAGGTGAAATCGCAATCAAGGACTAGGAGTATGTCATTGGATAAAAAAAGCATTTATATTGTTAGTAGGTATGAATTATACTCACTTCAGCCGTGCAGTATAAATTGTGACACTGAAAAATACAGCGGTTTATAAAAAGGTAACATACAGATAGACATACCTACAGAAAATCATAATACTAGTACGGAGGTATATAATTATGGATTGTATGGATTGAGGGATTAATGTGTATTATTTATAAACGGGAATGGGTCTGCTTTGACTGCCCATCTTGACATGCGTTGGATTGGTGTACCTACGTATGCATTTTTGAAGCTTTATTATAGAAGCACTGTATACATAGCATAGCTTTGTAAAAAACAAAATTTTTTGAAAAGAGCAACTGCTGAGTTTCTTACCGGCTCTTCTCAGCAGAATCTGCATTCCGAACCGGTGGTAGATTTATGACGTGTCATAAGAGCTACAAGTTAGCCTTCATGAAATAAATTAATTTTGAATTTGAATTTGAATTTGTATGTATAAATTAATACTCACAGCATCTACACATTTTTCAGGGTGTTTCGAATAATGGTGAGTGAAGTTGGACAAATACGTTCGCACTGTAAGATAAAATTTTAAATTGCTATCTATACTTATAATAAAACTGTAACGGGACGAATTCTGTGCATTAAATATATTTTGAAACGGAGGATGCTTTATTATCGACACTGAGCCTAAAACAATTATTTTGAAGTTTTTGTCAGTCTGTCTGTCTGTTTGTGCGCGCATCACGCAAAAAATACAAAACGGATTTTAATGATAATTAACATAGTGGTAGCTGATACTTCGGGTCAATATATAGAATACTTTTATCCTGATAAACAATAAAGTTTATCCGGGATAGGGGATTGTTGATTTTGCTCCATAACTTCGTCAAATCTAAACCAAATTTGATAATTCTTTTTTTATTATAAATTGTATAAGTACTGTTAGAAATATTTTATTTAGTTTTGGTGATGATTTACTTAATATTATTGGAGATAGAGGAAATAACTTCTCGCGGATAGTAGCAAGTCACTCTAAACTTTTTCCACGCGGATGAAGTCGCGGGAATCATATATTACTCAAATTATTTAGAGTTACACAAATTTTGTCTCTTTTTATTTATGTGTGAGCTGAATAAATGTTTATTTATTAAGCTATTGCATAGCTTCTATCGCTGGCCAGCGTGGAGACCGAATCCAGAAATTCCGTAACGAAAATAACCTGACACGGAACTCCTCTACGGTGAGCCGCTAGATGGCGTTGATATAAAATGCTATGCAATAGCTTTACCGCGGCAGTCCCCGAGTGCCACACGTCTTTTTTTTTATATCCCTAGAGATGTAACTATATCACGGCATCGACCAACCTACTGCGACATATTCAAATTCCGAGAGTGTTAACCGTAAATGTTTACGTGAAATGAAAATTCATGCTCCACTTTTTGCAACTGACGGAGTTGGGTCGCCCGAGATATGGGTTTGATGTTTGAATCGGCGAACAAATGAGACCGGTTGGTGTGAAAGGGCCTTTATGTGGCTGGCAATTGTGTATGTAAATCAAATTTATGGCCGGATGCTCCGGAGAGTTAGCTCCGGGAATTTTCCGGATACTACGTGCCGAAAAAGGTCTATTATGGAAATGAATATTTTTAGAATATTTTTAAAATCCTTTGAATCCCGATAAGTGTTTATTTTTGAATGACCTTCCCGCCGCAGTGGGTTTGATGTTGTTTTATAATTGGCAGTTCTCGGGTTCGATTCCCGGCGGGAGCAATTTGGGAATTTAGGATTTAAGATTGAAATCGGTGATAAGAAATCATAAAATGTCATAACATAATGTCGAGGCATAAATTGGCCGTTTTAAAATTTTTTTTCGAAAATCTGTCAAAAATTGCTTGTGACGTCACAAGCAAGTAGCTCCATACAATCCTCAGAGAAAGAAGAAAACTTATTTTTAGAGAGAGTCGTAGTAAAACAGCTTATAATTTATTGCAAATGTAAAAACAGAAAATAAATGCCCCTGTTTAATTTTAGATTATAATAAATAAATGTCAACATTTAGACGACTGTCAAACACCCTATTATTTAGTCTGGTGGGAGACTTTGGCCGCGACTCAGTTTTTGTTTTTCATCATAAAATCATTAGGTACAACTGGTAACTTACGGCCGTAAGAATTAAATTCTTGTCTCCGTTTATTATTTAGAATCTGAAAATAAAATTCTTTGAAACTATGGATCGATCTGTCGATAAGATCAATATCGATAATAGTAAATCGCCCAAAATTTTTTTCCATTCCCATTTTTTCCCCACACATAGATGGATAGAGACTCGTAATTTGGAATTTGGAATTGGCGATATTACTTATTGGGAGAGAGCTAAGCTCGGAGATCAAAATCAGAAATGAGGAGATCCGGAGAACCAAAGTCACCGACATACTTCAGTGAGTTGCGAAACTGAAGTGGAAATGGATGGGGCACATATTTCAAAGAGCTGATGATTGATGGGGTCCCTAGGTACTGGAATGGGGACCCGACGTCCGACTACGTAGACATCCGCTGCTGGACAAAGGTCTCTTTCATGGACTTCCACAGATCTCGTTCTTGCACCTCTTGTATCGAACGGCCTTAGTCCGCGTAATGTGAGGATTTTGTAATCAGGATATATATCTAAGTACGAAAGTTTGACGACCTCCCTGGCGCAGTGGTGAGCGCTGTGGTCTTATAACTGGGAGGTCTCGGGTTCGATTCCCGGCGGGGCAATTTAGGAATTTATAATTTCTAAATTGTCTCTAGTCTGGTCTGGTGGGAGGCTTTGGCCGTGGCTAGTTACCACCCTACCGACAAAGACGTGCCGCCAAGCGATTAAGCGTTTCGGCACGATGGCGTGTAGAAACCGATTAGGGGTATGGGTTGAATTTACACTGCTATACCCCTTCCGAGTTAGCCCGCTACCATCTTAGACTGCATCGTCACTTACCAACAGGTGAGATCGCAGTCAATACTATCTTGTCATCGAATAAAAAAAAAAAAAAGAAAATTTTGACTTCAGTTTACCGCACAACCATTTTGTAGATGAAAAAACACGGCCAAAATAAAACAGGACACAATCGATGTCATTTCGATCAGCGACTCGTTTGTGAGGCTTCCAATTAATTCTGTCACCGTGACTGAAGGAATTCGACACAAGCGTGATAAGATAAATTGAGTTATTTTCGTCGTTGTTACTTAATACTTAATACTCTTCACACTCCTAGAACTACTCGTTTTAGGAAAACAATGCTTTTGCTTTTTCTTAAACTTTCTTATCTATACAAATAAATAAAATCTCGAGTTCGACCTCTTCAATCCTGATGCTGCAGGGGTACTACCCTCCTAAACTGTGCGGATTTAGGAACTGCCGGTTATGAATCGTTATATTAGGTATCAAATAAAGACTACATCGTTGAATTCCAGGACCCAACTCCTCAATTCTGATGCTGTAGGGTTTCTGTCCTCCTAAACTGTGGGGATTTAGGAGCTGTTGATTGAGAATTGAAGAAGCGGATGAAGTCGTAGGCGTCCGCTAGTCTTTTGATAAGAAAGTTTCGATATGCAATCATGTTCAAATTGAAATTGAAATTCAAAATTTATTTATTTCATGTAGGCTACCTTGTAGCTCTTATCACACGTCATAAATCTACCACCGGTTCGGATTGCAGATTCTGCTGAGAAGAACCGGCAAGAAACTCAGCAGTTGCTCTTTTCAAAAAATAAAATAATTTTACAATAAGTAACCAGACTAAGCTATTTATACAGTGCCTCCACAGCGAAGCTTCAAAAATGCAATACATATAATCCAACACATGTCAACATGGGAAGACAAAGCAGACCCATTCCCGTTGGTGGCACCCGTTCACGAGCATGACGCATGATCCAGCCATTGCTTCGCTCAACCATATTTGAGGGAACGTAACAACCCGCACCACACGACACGGAAACGTTGGGAAGGAAAAGTTAAATTAGCCACGAAAAAGCTTGGGGTGCAGAACAAAGCGCTAGTTTACGCTCGAGCACAGGCTCCTACTCTACAAAGCGCAAGTCCACCCTCAAATGGAGTATTGCTCTCTCCTTTGGGCTGGAGCACCTCAGAATCAACTCCTTCTATTTCACAGAATTTAAAAGCGGGAAGTTTTCCTCGAGGACATTGGACAATCCCAAACTAACAAGCTCGCTGGAAAGCCTCGAGCACCGCAGAGACGTAAGCTCCATTTGCGTATTCTATCGGCTACATAACGGGGAGTGTTCTGAAGAGCTATTTGACCTTTTCCCACCCTCTTTCTTCTACAACCTGCCGCTGGCCACTGTATACAATTTCACCCGCACCACCTGAGTGCCTGGAGTACTTCGACCATCCGTTGTGCCAGATCTTTCTTCCACGCACTACCAAACTATGGAACCAACTTATTCCTATGACAGTGTTCCCACTTAACTACACGGGTGGCGGACCAACAAAGTCCTGAAAAGCCGGCAACGCATTGGTGGTGCCTCTGGTGGTACAAGTGTTCATGGGCGGCGGTAATCACTTAACATCAGGTGAACCGCCTGCTCGATTGCTCGCTGTACATATCTATACTAATATATAAAGCTGAAGAGTTTGTTTGTTTGAACGCGCTAATCTCAGGAACTACTGGTTCGAATTGAAAAATTCTTTTTGTGTTGGATAGTCCATTTATCGAGGAAGGCTTTAGGCTATATAACATCACGCTACGACCAATACAAGCGAAGCATCAGTGAAAAATGTTGCAAAAACGGGGAAAATTATCCATATTTAAAATATACTCTTTTAAAAACTTCTTAATCGCGATCATAATAACAAAAATTGACGCGGACGAAGTCGCGCGCATCAGCTAGTAAAAAAAATAGGTAAAACATTTAGCGCAAGTAGAAAACATTTTTATATTCGTTAGATATTAAGTCAAGGAAATTCTTAACTAAGGACATTGTGGCCTGAATGTGTATTGGAAACACATTATGTAAATGTAGAACAAACCGAGATGTCTCGTATCTCGGTTTATGGGGGAGGCTGGGGGAATTGGATTACCATCTTCTCTCAAAACTTCTTATTAGGTCGACGCATAAGCTACTGTTCAATTCTGCATATATGATTTATTAAGTTATTGCATAGCTTAAGATTTTAGACTTAATTCGTGGTTTACTGACATAATTGTTATAATTACCGTGGTACGTACTCGTAGTATTTATAACAATTATTGCATAGCTTCTATCGCGGGCCAGCGTGGAGACCGAATCCAGAAATTCCGTAACGAAAATAACCTGACACGGGACTCCTCTACGGTGAGCCGCTAGATGGCGTTGATAAAAAATGCTATGCAATAGCTTTACCGCGGCAGTCCCCGAGTGCCACACGTCTTTTTTTATTTTATTGGAACCCAAATTGTTTAAAGTTTTATTTACTATGAAATTGATAAGAAAATGTAACATAATTTTAAAAATAAACTTGAATCTATCAAAATTAATTAATAACAAATAGAAATCACTGAAATTGTCTACATGATATATGATGAACATGATATACTATAAATGGAAAGAATCTGGATTTATCCTTCAAAAATCCCGCGGGAACTGTTTGACTTTCTGTGATAAAATGCAAAAATCATACCGATCCGTAGCTTTTTTGCGGCGTGACTGAAAGACAAACCAGCAAACAAACACACTTTCGCAATTTTATAATATGAGTAAGGATTAGCTTCTGCCCGCGACTTCATCTGGAGTTATATTAATCCGCGTCAGAGACGAGTAAGATCAAAAATTGGCTAATTATATAACACATTGTCTTTCTTTTTTTAATATCTTAATTAGTCTCGGAAATATAGAGTTTTTAAGTTTTAGAAAGAGACAGATGCAGTCGCAGTAAAACAGCTTATAACTTACTAGCTAGTATCCGCGACTTCGTACGCGTGGATTGGGGTTTTTTTGGAGTCCCACGAAAACTATAATTTTTTTTCGGGATAAAAAGTAGCCTATGTTTTAATCCAAGGTATAGCCTATCTCTTTTTTAGCTTTCAGTCAAATCGGTCCAATACTTTTTGAGCCAATTCGTTACAAACATACACACAAAAATACAAATTTTTCCTCTTTATAATAGTAGTGAAGAAGTGTAGAAGTGTAGATTTGTTTTTTGACCGATTTTATGTTTTTACAAAATAATGTTATTCTTACATATAAGATTTTCGATTTGACAACAGTCAAAATATTGTATTGCCCAGAGATACCATTCCAAAAACTGACCCGATATTTGAGATATCCAATCTAGTATATTATAGCCAGACTCGTAAAAGAGACTGACTAAGTCTGGTCGTGTGATAGATTATAGCATAAATAAAAGATGACACAATAAACCTAAACAAATATCAGTTCTGTTTCCAAGAGTCAACAACCAATCTCTCATTAACCCAAATAAGAGAGTTGGGCATCGAACTATAACGCCTAGAAGCGCAATAGAGCCTCAATAGCCTAACAGTTAAAGGTGCGGTCTGAAAACTGAAAGGTTGCATTATTGCCCACCCGTTGCATTATTGTCGTACCCACCCCTAGCACAAGCTTTTCGCTTATTTGGAGGATAGAGGAGAATATAAGTCAAGTTCAGCTTGGCTAATATTCTTTAAAAAAAAATAGTCGACGCATTGATAAGTTATTTTAAGCCGATTAGGCAATGTCATATATCATGTTAGTACTATGAGCTCGCTGAAAATTATGAAATAAGTGTAAATTAAAAAATTTAAAACACCCCCGACGAAATTAAAGAAAAAATATGTAAGTAATTTGCTGTTTTGTGATGGCGGCCATCTTGGATTTGGAATTTACATAGTGTAGTGTAGTGTAGTATTCTACTAGTCAAGCCCTTTCATTTGATACCCATATTGAGGGAGTTGTGAAAGAATATGTAATCCGCCATTTTGTGGCGGCGGCCATCTTGGACCGATTTTCATCAAACTAAGAACCCTCCCGATTAATTCACTTTTGCAAATTAAATGAGTTGTGTATTGAAATATGAAAAACGGATACTTAATTAAATGGTACTAGGTACAAATTCAATTTGAAGAAATGTTGTTAATTAATAATAATGAATTTAAGCTATGACAAGTATCTTGCACGCCAAACATTAGCAAACTGTAAGAGGTCATTTGTAGCTATCGTACCTTTATCTTACCTCCTCAGTTTACGCAACAAATAAATTAAATTAAATGAAATTTCAAACAAGGAATACATGAACAGTGAACACAAGTATCCATTAACACAATTTATTCAGGACACAAGTTGTCCGGGTCACACCTGTTTCCCATGATTTACACGGGCCGTTAGAACATCCAATGTTTAATGGTTCATCATTAAAGATGTGTGCCTTTTATACCCATCTACATCATTACTAATTTTTTTTAAGCTATTGCATAGCTTTTATCGCGGGCCAGCGTGGAAACCGAATCCAGAAATTCCGTAACGAAAATAACCTGACACGGGACTCCTCTCACCGCTAGATGGCGTTGATAAAAAATGCTATGCAATAGCTTGTGGAGTCTAGCGGTCTCCACGGAGAGCTTACTGTTGCTGGCTGGTTATGAGCTGGCCACTATCTATCACTTTTATTTTCATATTCGAAGGCATTCAAACTTGGAATGCAATTTGAATGTTGTTTGGAATGTAAGTTTGAACAGGCGTCGTAATGATTATTCTATTTGCCACCGACCGAGCCGGAGGCCTAGAAAAGTAATATTCTCAACTCTCGTCCACACCGGTCGCTCACAACGCCTGTTCATCCAGTTTAAGTTTATCTTGTTACATTATTTTATTGTTGGATAAATACAAATGTACAATAACCAGTGTGATACGGTTTTCATTTAGATAGGGCTTCATTTCCCCTATATTGGTGACCCCGACCCGTACAATTTTATGGGTTGCCCGGACAAGTTGTGTGCATAATTGATGGACAGCCGTAAGAAATATTATTTATTATTGGAAAATGTGAAACGTAACGTCATCGTATCGTAGAAGTGGAATACGCAGAGAAACCTCATTGGAACGATTAGAACATCATATTTCGAAACAATTTGACAAACGTCGTCGTCGTCCGTCATTAGTGAAAAAAGTGAAGGTTTAAAGAAAATTTTGGGACACTAAGTTTAATTTTATCCTTCTTTTTCAGCTTTATTAATTGAATTTTATTTTAGATGAATTATTATTAATACCATTTTTATATAAGCTTATTTAGTATGGAGGAACAATTTAATAAATTACGGGATGAGAATCAAATGCTCAAACAAAAATTGATGGAACTAACTGATGCTATTATCCCGGCACTATTGGAAGGAAATAAATCACTTCGGGATCAACTAGCCAGTTCACTTGATGTTCAGTCGCCATCGACGACCCCCAGGGAGACATTTAGCGTAACACCTCAAATTTCTCCACAGGTTTTAGCTCCTCCTCCTCTTCCTCCTTCTCCTTCTTCATTTAGTGGTTCAGCGAAGCCTAATTTAGCTCCGATTTTAGCTCGCTTGGATCATTTATTCAAGGAAGTTGCAGAAATAAAAAAATCAAATCAGGAAGAATGTCGTAATCAAAGAAACAGGTCAAGCAGTTCTAGTAATCAGCATTTCTCATCCCCATCCACAAGTAAGTCAGGTAAGAATAAATTTTGTTGGTATCACAGAAATTTTGCGTCGCGTGCTGCCAGATGCATAAAGCCGTGTTCGTTTAAGGAACACCGGAACGCGACCGACAAATCAGTGGAGGCGGTCCCTGATTTTTCATCACGTAGCCGCCGTCTATTTATTACCGATGTCAAGTCGAAAAAACGATTTTTGATTGACACCGGTTCAGACATTTCATGCTTTCCGGTTTCATGGATGGAAAGCCGTCCGAAAGTGGATGATTTTTCCATGCGCGCTGCAAATGGGAGCGAAATCAAAACTTATGGAACCATTATTCTATCGTTGGATTTTAAATTGAGGCGGGATTTTAAATGGCATTTTGTTATTTGTGACGTGACAACTGCAATTATTGGCGCTGATTTTCTCGCGCATTTCTGCTTATTACCCGACTGCAGGTCAGGTCGAGTTCTTGATAGTTCGACTGGCCTGTCGGTTATTGCATCAGTTGTATGTCACAACCAAGTTAGCATCAAAACTGTAGTTTCAGAGCATGATATTCTAGCTGAATTTCCCGCATTAGTGCGCCCGCCTGGTCCAGTTCGGTTAATCAAGCATAGTACCGTGCATTACATACGGACAACAGACGGTCCGCCGGTTTGTTGCCGTCCGCGCCGCCTTGGTCCGTCAAAATTAGCTGTTGCCAGGAAGGAGTTCGACAATATGTTAGCTTGTGGCACCGCAAGGCCTTCAGATAGTGCGTGGTCGTCGGCGCTTCATTTAGCCCCGAAGGGTGAGGCTGATTGGCGTCCGTGCGGCGACTACCGTGCTTTGAATGCGCGCACCATTCCAGATAGATATCCAGTGCGTCATATCGGAGATTTCAACCAAAACTTGGTTGGTTCGACGATTTTTAGTACAATAGATTTGGTTAAAGCATACCATCAAATTCCAGTAGCGAAGGAAGATATCTGTAAGACAGCTATCATTACTCCATTTGGTCTTTTTGAATTTCCTTATATGACCTTTGGACTTAGGAACGCAGGGCAAACATTTCAAAGGCATTCGACTGCGTTGATCACGAGACTCTTTTGCTTAAACTGAGCCACTATGGCATTAAAGATTTTGCACTTAGTCTCATTGCGTCTTATCTCAGCAACCGAGTCCAAAGAGTATGTGTCAATGATGTAAAATCATCCGGATCAGCCTCAGTAATGGGTGTACCCCAGGGTTCTATTCTAGGTCCATTCATGTTTTTGGTCTACATAAATGATTTACCACATTTTGTCCAAAATACTTGCGATATTGTACTATTTGCTGATGATACGTCTTTAATTTTTAAAGTCGATAGGATGAAAGACAATTTTGACGATGTAAATAATGCATTATCTCAAGTTTCTGAATGGTTTACGGCAAATAATCTCCTCTTAAATGCTAAAAAAACAAAATGTGTTGAGTTTTTATTACCTAACACGAGAACTGTCAGTAAAAATTTAAAGATAAATAATGAACCTTTGAAAACTGAGGACTCCACAGTGTTTTTGGGGTTAACCCTGGATTCAAAGCTACAATGGGGCACCCATATAGCAACGCTTGCTGGCAAACTTAGCTCTGCTGCTTACGCTGTTAGGAAGATTCGACAGTTGACTGACATAGAAACTGCAAAAATTGTTTATTTTGCATATTTCCATAGTATTATGTCATACGGAATCTTAGTATGGGGTAAGGCAGCCGATATTGGAAAAATTTTTGTTTTGCAGAAGAGGGCAATCCGCGCAATCTATAATTTGAGGCCGCGGGATTCCCTTCGAGAAAGATTTAAAGAGATAGGCATTCTTACAGTAGCTTCACAATATATTTATAACAACATAATATTTGTCAGACAAAACATTTTGAGTTACAAAAAAAAGAGTGATTTGTCCGATAGACCAAGTAGAAATCCAAATAGGCTCATGTTTCCTGGGCTGCGCCTCAAGAGGGTCCAAAAGTCATTTGTGAGAATGGGCGTGACGTTTTACAATAAAATTCCACAGTCAATCTTAGACTTGCCTCTACACAAGTTTAAGAAATCAATTAAATCTGCTCTCATGAAAAAAGCATATTATACAATTGAAGACTATGTAAATGATAAAAAAGCGTGGATATAATTCGCTCCAGTGATTCATAAGACAGTAATAACTATCCTGTGTTCAATAACAATTGTAAATTTTTTATTTTTTTTGAAAAGAGCAACCGCCGAGTTTCTTACTGGCTCTTCTCGGCAGGAAAGGCATTCCGAACCAGTGGTAGATTCATTGACGATTCAAAAGTGCTTGTAAAAGTTTATTTGAATAAAAAATATTTCTATTTCTATTTCTATTTCTATTTCAAAAGGTTTATCGATGAAGTTGTCCGCGGCTTAGATTTTTGTTTCGCTTATGTTGATGACATTTTAGTTTTTTCAGAAAATCAACAACAACATTTGGAACATTTACGTATCCTTTTTAAAAGATTAGAGGATTACGGGATTGTTATTAATGACAAAAAATCTCATTTTAATCTTACAGAAGTTCGTTTCCTTGGTTACACCATAAGCGCTGCTGGGATTAGTCCTCCTACGGACAGGATTAGGAACCTTCAAGAGTTTCCTTTGCCTAAAACGGTGCAAGGTGTACGTCGTTTTCTCGGTATGGTGAATTTTTATCGTAAATTTCTCCCTAGTATTGCGCGCTATCAAGCTCCTCTAATTGATGCTCTATCAGCGATTCAAGGTAAGGGTGCAAAGCCATTTACTTGGACTCCTGACTTAGAGCGTAGTTTTATTATTTGTAAAGAAAGTTTAGCTAACGCGACTCTGTTAGCACACCCAGTCGCTGATGCTCGGCTAGGTTTATTTACAGATGCATCGAGCTCTCATGTCGGTGCATGTCTGCAGCAAGAGGTCAGACAGGGTTGGCAGCCTATTGCATTTTTTAGTAAGAAACTTAATTCTAAGCAATCAACGTGGCCTGCCTACTATCGTGAATTATTAGCTATTTACGAAAGTGTGCAACATTTTAAGCACATTCTTGAAGCACAAGCGGCAACGATATATACAGATCATAAGCCGTTGCTTTATGTGTTTTCACAAAGACGGGAAAAACTTCCGCCCGTTCAATTAAATCAATTAATTTTTATTTCTCAGTATACCACGGACATTCAACACGTTAAGGGAGCTGAGAACGTTGTGGCTGATGCATTCTCGCGCATCGAGAGCGTCGCTGCCCAAGATATCCTGGTTGAGCTTGCGAAGTCGCAAGCAGCTGATGAGGAATTAAAGGCGCTGAGTGACTCAACGTCGATGACGTTGGCTCGGGTCACTATTCCAGACACCAGGTTTAAAATTACATGCGATGTGTCAACAGGTAAACCACGTCCTTATGTAACTCCGCAGTTTAGGAAGAGTATTTTTGAAAGTTTTCACAATCTCTCTCATCCCGGGGTCCGTGCGACTAATAAATTAATTTCGGAACGTTTTGTTTGGCCATCTATGAAAAGAGACTGTCGTGCATGGACACAGGCTTGTCAGGGGTGTCAGTTGTCGAAAGTAACGCGGCACACTAGTGCACCTTTCTCTAAGTTTGCTCTCCCATCGGAGAGATTTGCATATATCCACATGGATATTATAGGCCCATTACCTTATTCTTCGGGAATGAGGTATTGCTTAACTATCGTGGATAGATTTACTCGTTGGCCAGAGGTATTGCCCATGCCAGATATTACAGCGGAAACTTGCGTGGCAACTTTCGTCTCTGGCTGGCTATCAAGATTCGGTTCAGCACGGGTTATTTTGACAGATCGAGGATCTCAATTTGGCTCGCATTTGTTTCAGAAAGTAGCTGCGGTTGTAGGTGCTCAACACCAGACCACTACCGCGTATCATCCCCAAGCAAACGGGATGGTCGAAAGATTTCACCGGCAGCTCAAGGCAGCGATCATGTGCCATGCTAATCCAAGGTGGACGGAGGTTCTCCCGTTGGTACTTCTAGGGATCAGGAGTGCCTGGAAGGAAGACCTCGGCACTTCCTGCGCAGAGCTAGTATACGGGGAACCGCTTCGTCTACCAGGTGAATTTTTCGAGCCTAAGGATTATATTAAGGACCCAACATATTTAGTGGACAGACTCAGGTCTCATTTCTCAAATTTATCCCCCTCCCCCGCGTCAGACCATAATAGTAGGAAGATATTTCACATTCCAAAGGATTTAGCTTCGTCGGAATACGTTTTCGTTCGTAGAGGTCCTTTTCAAAAAGCCTTAGAGCAACCCTACGTGGGCCCTTTCAAGGTTCTAAGTAGGGAAGGGAAACATTATAAAATAGAAATGAAAGGCAAAGAGGAAAATATTTCAATCGACAGGTTGAAACCAGCCTATGTTTTAGGTCCGGAGGAATTGGACGAGCTGGGCAAACCTGTTGTTAGGACGCGTTCAGGGCGTAGAGTTCATTTTAATCTGACTTAGTTAATTAATCATTGTTTGTTTTTTCCTTACTTTTCATGTCTTCCTGGGGGAGTGATGTGGAGTCTAGCGGTCTCCACGGAGAGCTTACTGTTGCTGGCTGGTTATGAGCTGGCCACTATCTATCACTTTTATTTTCATATTCGAAGGCATTCAAACTTGGAATGCAATTTGAATGTTGTTTGGAATGTAAGTTTGAACAGGCGTCGTAATGATTATTCTATTTGCCACCGACCGAGCCGGAGGCCTAGAAAAGTAATATTCTCAACTCTCGTCCACACCGGTCGCTCACAACGCCTGTTCATCCAGTTTAAGTTTATCTTGTTACATTATTTTATTGTTGGATAAATACAAATGTACAATAACCAGTGTGATACGGTTTTCATTTAGATAGGGCTTCATTTCCCCTATAAGCTTTACCGCGGCAGTCCCCGAGTGCCACACGTCTTTTTTTTAAAATATCACACTAGTATTATAAAGGCGAAAATTGTATGTGTCTGTGTGTATGTTTGTTGCTTCTTCGCGCCACAACGAATGAACCATTCCGTCATCATTGACGGAA
This sequence comes from Hipparchia sbordonii, assembly GCA_038048805.1. Classification (NCBI taxonomy): domain Eukaryota; kingdom Metazoa; phylum Arthropoda; class Insecta; order Lepidoptera; family Nymphalidae; genus Hipparchia; species Hipparchia sbordonii. Next base: position 5,434,217 of record CM076117.1, on the reverse strand, counting down.
TATGTATGGACGTATGTAATCATTACAAAATTGCATGGAATCAATTGACTTGGCATTGAACTTCTCACTAGATAGTGTAATAAGTTATTACTTTGTAATATTATGTAGCTATACATTAATATTGTAATATTTTGTTATGAAAAGAGCAACTGCTGAGTTTCTTGCCGGCTCTTCTCAGCAGAATCTGCATTTCGAACGCGGTTGTCGAGTCATGACGTGTCATAAGAGCTACAAGTGGCCTACATGAAATAAATAATTTTGAATTTAAAATGTTATTTTATGACTTCGTTCGCGTGGATTAAGGTTTTTTAATTCCCGCGGGAACTCTCTTATTTTCCGGGATAAAAAGTAGCCTATGTTTTAATCCAAAGTATAATCTATCTCCATTTTAAATTTCAGCCAAATCGGTCCAGTAGTTTTTGCGTGAAAGAGTAACAAACATACTCACACACGCACACACACACACACGCACACATACACATACAAACTTTCGGCTTTATAATATTAGTGTGAAGGGTGATGTGATAGTGTGATGTGATGTGATGTGATGTGAAGTGTGATGTGATGTGATAATACTAGCTGACTAGGATAGGATTAATAGGATAATAGGATTTATTTCCCTATTTAGTTCCCTAGCTAGTGAAGGTACAAATATATATTCAGCCGAGCTTCACAAAGCTACGAGCATTTTATTACATCGTAAACTCTAAAGAGATAATTTCGGCCATAACTCTAAATGGGTCAGAAATATTATGGAGCTATGTTTTTTCCCCCTATTCTGCTACCGTTTCAATTTGTATGAAACTTAATTTGTTTTTTATAACTTTTTCATTGTTCACTTTTTATGTGTGAGTTTCAAATTAGGATCACCTGCGTAAAAATCTTTGTGGTGATATCTTTTTTGTGTTGAAATTAAATGAGCTCAAACATGGGCCTTCTTTCAAATTCAAATTCAAAATTTATTTATTTCATGTAGGCTAACTTGTAGCTCTTATGACACGTCATAAATCTACCACCGGTTCGGAATGCAGATTCTGCTGAGAAGAGCCGGCAAGAAACTCAGCAGTTGCTCTTTTCAAAAAAAATTTTTTTTTTTTTTTTACAAAGCTATGCTATGTATACAGTGCTTCCACCACCTCTAAATCTGTGGCTTCCACAATAAAGCTTCAAAAATGCAAAAATGCATACGTAGGTACACCAATCCAACGCATGTCAAGAGGGGCAGTCAAAGCAGACCCATTCCCGTTGGAGGCACCCGTTCACGAGCATGACGCATGATCCAGCCATTGCTTCGCTCAACCATATTTGAGGGAACGTAACAACCCGCAACTTTACCTCTCTGGTGCAGTGTTGTCTAGTAGGACGTCTCAGGTTCGATTCCCGGGACGCAAAATGTGTAGGCATGCAAAATGTCGTACCCACTCCTATAACACAGGCTTTCCGCTTAGATACGTCAAGAACAACTTGGCAAAATTTTTTTAAGCTATTGCATAGCTTCTATCGCGGGCCAGCGTGGAGACCGAATCCAGAAATTCCGTAACGAAAATAACCTAACACGGGACTCCTCTACGGTGAGCCGCTAGATGGCGTTGATAAAAAATGCTATGCAATAGCTTTACCGCGGCAGTCCCCGAGTGCCACACGTCTTTTTATTTTAACGATTACTGACTAGCGATTAGGATGTTGTAACATGTCGGGGGTGTTTTAAATTTTTAATTTACACTTGTATTGTCATTGTTTTTTGTTACAAGCTGTTTGTTTACAAAAGGTAATGAAAAACGCAAGGTGGCCCCTAGCACGTGGAAACAGGAATTGTAAAGAAAGACGTGTGGCACTCGGGGCCTGCCGCGGTAAAGCTATTGCATAGCATTTTTTATCAACGCCATCTAGCGGTGAGAGGAGTCCCGTGTCAGGTTATTTTCGTTACGGAATTTTTGGATTCGGTCTCCACGCTCAAGGCCCGCGATAAAAGCTATGCAATGGTAAGCTATAACTATTAAAAAGCAACAACAAAACGCCCGTAATCTCACGAACAGAAGCACGAACTGCGCTCAAATAGAATTCACGCTGTGAATGAACGAATGGAACGTGAACGCTCGGAGTGAATGGGAATGATTTGCCTTTTGACGCGCCAGTTGATAGCTTTTGTGAATACCAACGTCGTCAGTCCGATTGCATGATATTACGAGAAATATATACGTTCGAACACTTTTCATAGTATAGCAGCGGTCTACTTAGATGCCTTAACATGGGTGGCCTAAGTATGTCATGCTCTCTTTAAACATTTCTGTGGTGGAGTCGTGTGGTGCGGGTTGTTACGTTCCCTCAAATATGGTTGAGCGAAGCAAAGGCTGGATCATGCGTCATGCTTGTGGGTGCCACCAACGGGAATGGGTCTGCTTTGACTGCCCATCTTGACATGCGTTGGATTGGTGTACCTACATATGCATTTTTAAAGCTTTATTGTGGAAGCACTGTATAAGTACATAGCATTGCTTTGTTATCTATTGTAAAAAAATTTAAGCTATTGCATAGCTTCTATCGCGGGCCAGCGTGGAAACCGAATCCAGAAATTCCGTAACGAAAATAACCTGACACGGGACTCCTCTACGGTGAGCCGCTAGATGGCGTTGATAAAAAATGCTATGCAATAGGAATCAATAGCTTTACCGTGGCAGTCCCCGAGTGCCACACGTCTTTTTTTTTTGAAAAGAGCAACTGCTGCGTTTCTTGCCGGCTCTTCTCAGCAGAATCTGCATTCCGAACCGGTGGTAGATTCATGACGTGTCATAAGAGCTACAAGTTAGCCTTCGCAGAAAACTTAATAGTACCTAAAGTTAGCCCGTCATCACGTCATCACGTTAGATTGGAGCGTCACTAGCTGAGCAAATAAAACGCTTGAGATCTCGTGAACAAAACTCGACCGTGCTCAAACAGAATTCACACTGCGAGTGAACGGAATGGAACGCGAAGTGAATGAAACACTCGAGCGTGAATGAGAACGATTCGCCTTTTGACACGTGAACTGGTAGCTTTTGTGAATACCGACACCGCCGCACCCGTCTGATTGCATGATATTACGAGAACTCAGCTCAAATACACTACTCAAGTCCCATAGAATATAATAGAATAGAAATATTTTTTATTCAAATAAACTTTTACAAGTGCTTTTGAATCGTCGATGAATCTACCACTGGGTCGGAATGCCTTTCCTGCCGAGAAGAGCCAGCTATAAACTCGGCGGTTGCTCTTTTCAAAAAAATTTTTTTTGCAATAGGTAACAAAACTATGCTATGTACACAGTGCTTCCACAATGAAGTTTCAAAAATGCATAAGTCCTACATTTGCATGTTACAATCCATCTTAATACTGGCAGCCATAAAGTAGACCCATTCCCGTTGGTGGCACCCGTTCACGAGCACGACGCATGATCCAGCCGTTGCTTCGCTCAACCATATTTGTGGGAACGTAACATTTGAGCTATATTTATATAGTATAGTTCTATATTAGCTATACTAGTTTCCTAGGTGCTTACAGATCCCGCACATAAAGTAAAGTGGTGGCAGACTCTCCTCTAGCTGGATCGATGATATCAAACGAGTCGGAAAGATTGGATAGAAGCAGGCGTTTTACTTTGCGAAATCTGTACTTAATATTGCAAGAGTTTGTTTGTTTGAACGCGCTAATCTCTGGAACTATCAGTCGGATTTTAAAAATTGTTTTTGTATCTGATAGCCCAATTCTTGAGGAAGGTTATAGGCTATTCAATATCTCGGTACGACTCTTAGAAGCCGAGCAAAAAGAAAAAATAGCGCGGGCGAACAATGCGATGCGGTAAGTCGGTGGTCGAGGGCGGTCACCCGACGAGAACCGAACCGAAGGCTTAATTAATCCGGAAGATCAAAGCGTTCCCATGGGATTATTAAAAACTAAATCCACGCGGACGAAGTCGCGGGCAACAGCTAGTTCCATGATAATACTAAAAGAAAAAAAAAGACGTGTGGCACTCGGGGACTGCCGCGGTAAAGCTATTGCATAGCATTTTTTATCAACGCCATCTAGCGGCTCACCGTAGAGGAGTCCCGTGTCAGGTTATTTTCGTTACGGAATTTCTGGATTCGGTCTCCACGCTGGCCCGCGATAGAAGCTATACAATAGCTTAATAATATTTTGCTGTAATCCGACAAACGTTTATTTGAAGTTTATCTCCTCAATCATCCTTGGTATCCAAAAAGAAATATCGATAAACCATGATTCCTCCCCGCCGGATCATTCCACCTAGCCGAGCTCCCTCCAAAATCCGAGCAGGCCACCCAGGTCGGCGAGGACTTCAGCAAGTGTAGCTGGAGAGCCTATGCATCTATGACGTTGGTCGGATACACCCCTGCATTTAAGCAGTACGTGTTCCGGTGTCTCGTCGCCCTCCATGCACGCTCTGCACAGAGGGCTGTCGGTAATACCTAGAATGTAATATTGTACCACCTACGAATAAAATACGAATCATACGAATCACTTCCGAGGTTACTGGTAGACATGCTTGGTGATTGGTTCAAATTCAGAACGAAAGCAATGATTGGTTCGCGCGCGGGCTGCTATGTTTGCTATGACAGCTGAGTCATTGGACGATGTTACGAAAATTTGACGTGCAAGAAAAACTACCAACTGTTGACGTGCTTTTGTTTTTAATCCCCGCCTCTAACGGCTTAATTTTAATCTCCACCCACGTCGACGCAAATTTTGTTGGGGTCATATTTTTAACTCAGACTTCCTTACTTATTATTCGTAGGGTTACCACTTACCCTTTGCAAGGGCATACTCCTACCACTACTCACCAACAGCACCGGTAGCATGGGCAGGAGATAAAAGTTTTACCCCCGATTTTATCCACTGACAGGGGGTAAAATTATCTTTTCCCTATGCTAAAGCATGGCGACAGAGGAGAAGGCGATGTATATTTCTATAAGTATATCCACTGAGTGTTATTTCCACCGCTGTGCCCATGCTCGACGGGTGGATAAAGCTAAGCGAGGGCATGAACGTTTTATCCTTTTCCCGGGGATAAAATTTCTCCCGTTCATGCTACCAGTGCTGGTCCTACTATTCTTTTTAAATTGACGTCAGAAGCTACTGCCCATAATGACCACTCTACAATAGTATAGGAGCAAGTCAATCAATTTACGATGTTCCCGAGACAATAACCTTAATCAATTGCTGCGTCGATCGCACCACGCCCGTTTCATTACGCCACTGAAGCAGCGGGTGGCATTTATGGGTCGTCGCCCATCACATTAACACATTATACTCTAAGAGACAATGGACGAATTTTTTATAGCATTTATCTACAGAATATTTGATTTAACGCACTGAAAAGCGCGTTAAATCGAATTAGCAAAAATTGTTATAGCATGTCTGTTAAAATTTATAATAAATTGCCTAATGAATTGAAAGACTTACCTACCTTTAAAAGTTTTTAAAAGGAGACTGCATAAATGGTTAATAAATAATTGTTAATAAATAAGTGTTTTTATTGTTTAAATGAATTTTTAAATACAAAATGATTTATTATTACAGATTAATTAATTTATTGACATTGAATTTATTGACATTATACGGACTGAATGAAGTATTATTAGAAATGTATTGTTATTGTAATGGATTGTTATAATGTGATAATTTAGTAGATACAGTCTATTGCTTGCATGCTTAGATTGCATGCCAGAAATCGGCAAACTGTTTAGAGCCTTTCTTAAACATTAACATCTTGTTACACAGTTTATGCAATCAATAAATGAATTTGAATTTGAAAAAAGCCATTAACCAAGACAAAAAGAATAATAACAATAAATCTATATTTAGTTATTAATAAATGTACATATGACATAATGTGAAGCCCTGTCTCTTGTGGAAGTAAAAACTGTGTTAGAGGAGACAATGTTACATTTATGAACAAAATTTCACGTTTGACAAATAAAATTAACTAAGTAATCCAAGCTATGCTAAGAACATTCTTAAAAGAAATACCACACCTACCATATCTGTTTTAAATTGTGTATTGCTGTGTGTGTGTGTGTGTGTGTGAGTGTGTGCGTGTATGTGTGTGAGAGTGAGTGTAAAAAAATGTGAAAAACAGACTCTGGATATGTTTACAATCTCGTTTAATACTTAGCTTGTCCAGTTATTAATTCACATCACTTAGAATTACAACGCAACATCAGTATAAAACAAGGTTCACAATTTTGCATTAACCCGCACGTACCACAGAACACTATTACTTCGCACCAACCGTCGCCATGATTGTACAGACCCGCTGGCGCCATATGTCCGCTCCCCGCGCCCACGAGCCATCGCTCGTAGCGACATCTATTTCCTTCAGCGCGTAACAAAAAGCGTGTGATTTTTCTGATCTAAGTACTTAAAAAAATTTTTGAAAGATATTCTCCGTACCCACATAATCATAATCACACTCGCATTTATATATTAGTAAGGATAAGGATAATTAATTTAGAATCTTAGGATATAAATAACTTCAACAACTCGGCCACCAGCTCTAGCCCTATCGACAAAGTAAGCGCTATAAAACATCTTGTGTCAGAATCTTTTCGCAAATTGTGCGTGAGGATTATGGCGCTAGATAGAGGAATGGCCCTAGGTCAATAAAACTTTGCCCGAGGAATAATTAATGATCCAGACAATGATAAAGTTATCTTGGTTCAATAGAACTCTGCCGAGTTAGCTTGGGTTAAGGATTTTGGAATAATTTCATAGGAATAAATGTGTTAAAGCACAAACTTAAAGAATTTCTTGTCAAAAATGCTAATATTCCATAAATGAGTAGGACCTTCGATGATAAAATCTTGCGAAAGTGTGTTTGTTTGTCGGTTTGATTTTTTTTGGCCGGAGAAGGGTCACATTTCAAGAGTCTGTATTTTGGTACATGTTTGAGATAGCTATAAACATTGTTCTAAGAAATTGTAGGTAATATTATTTTGGTTTGTAATAGTTTAAAAAACAATAATATTCATTGGACATTTTTCGGTATTATGAGGCGAATAAAAAAAAATGTCGTGATTTTTCTTTAAACTTTGAGTTAATTTTTTTTTTTAAATTGTTTCATTTTATTTCAGTAAGATTTAATATCTTGAATTGGTAAATTATGATAACAGCTAGTAAATAAAAAAGACAGAATGAAAAAAACAGTAAAAACAAAAAAAAATAATTTAAAAATAGCGCAGCAAGTCAGGAATCTCTACAAAAAAAATCAAAAATCCAGTAAAAAAAAACTATATGGATTAGACCTCTAGTTTACGGTTATTTGCTAATAATTTTGTCCAAATCTATATATATAAAAATGAATCCCTATTTCCTTGGTCATCGCATCACGCGTGAACGGCTGGACCGATTTCGCTAATTCTTTTTTTGTTCTGTTTGTTATTGTCAGGAGAAGGTTCTTATAAAAGGAGAAATTAAGAAAATTGCGCGAAAAATTAGAAAATTTAAGAAAACTTAAGCACCATATTAAATTATTTCTAATGTAACCGCTTTTACAATTCAAACTTTTTTGATGTAACCTTATGGCGTTTGACATAACATTGACAGAATGCGTGCTGCCAATATCGTCAAAGAGTTTCAATATTCATAGTTAAGACAGGACAACGTCTGTCGAGTCCGCTAGTATTCAATAAACGTCGGGCGGTCACTTAGCCCTGGGACTAGTGTTGCCAGATTTTTCAGATTGATGAGATGATTTCAGCCTATAAGGGACAAATGGTTAAATGGGTAAAAAATACGGGATTTCAGTTTTTTACCCGGGACAAATAAAACACAAAATTATTTAGTGACATTTTTTATTATTTTTTATATTTTTCCGCGGATCCAGTCAGTTTTAATATTGTCAATCTGACACTAACACTGTCATTGGTCGATGCGGGCTGCGAGTGCAAGTTACTTTACACTACACAGTCGCTCGAGACGAGCCGAGTCAGACAATGTAAACCATACTTTTTACGACGTTGCGTGTGTGAATACTTAGATCGATTTCATAATGAAAAACGAAGTACGGTTCAAATACGGGACAGAGTCAGTCCCGCCGGGACTTTTTAAACTATGCCTAAAATACCTGGGACACATTGTATAAGTATAGATTAGAACGACACTTTCACGGACAGTCGAAAACAAAAATAAAACAAGTAATGGAGTGAGGTTTTCGAGGTAAAAAACGTAGACACTCGAGTGAAAAAGTGTGTCACGCCTACGAGAATAGTACAAAGGGGCTGTAGAATGAAAAAGTTATACATTCGTCACAATACGGAACAATGGCTATTCAACAAGTTGATATCAAGAATTGTTATTTCATACACCAACATCGTCGAACTACATACGCTTAGAAGCGCAATAACCGACGCGCGGAAGATATCACATTTCAATATGATTGATAAATCTAAATTGTAATTTTGAATGCACCAGTTTCTAACATTTCTGAACGCATCCTTTCCCCCCCCTCTCCTGTCACCTGTCATCGAGAGAAGACAGCGAAGACACTTCCGTTTCGGCGCGTGAACACGGCGCGTGTGCATTCCGGACGATTATCCCCGTCGAGTGCGAAAAGTTAATTATACGCGAGTTATACGCGCGAATCAAGTCGCAAGACGATCCCGGTCGATTTAACCCGTCGAATCGTCAACAATCATAATATTCGTGGAGTATACGACAAGGAGCGCAGAGGTGCACTTCCCGCCAATACCACCGGAGCGGCGAATCATTCTGAACCAGGTGATCCATAACTCCTCTTTGAAATATTCCATGTTTTGGTCCTTCGAACCGGATTCCCTAATTCCCATTTTCCTAACCTAATAACTAACCTTGTGTCACTGTGCATTCGATAGCGTGGTTGGCAGTGTCCGACATCCGGTCCATAGACATCGATATCATTCTATCGGAAAATTACCGATTGTTTGTCTATGGACGTGCGATTGTGCACTGCACTGGGTAGATTGCAATCAGTCATTGTCACTGGTCAGCTTGACGTCCAAATTGCGTTTCTAGTCTGAGGTCATTAGTTGACAGGTGACAGGTGACAAGTAAATTGACGTATATAGTAATTCGAAGTTATTATTTTGTTTATTTTGTTTGAAATTAGCTTTTTACATAATTTAAAACAATTCATTACATTCAAAATGAGCGAAACTAAGTTGCACCTTGCGAAATACCAGCTGGCATGCAAAAATGTTCAATCTATCTACGATATTGCAGTAAAATTAAGTAGTATTCAGAAACCAGTAGATTCCAAGGATGAACAGCTGTTTATTATCCGCTACAAGGATTTGGACCGTTTTAGGCAGCAGATGGATGATGCTTACACACTGTTAAGCATGTGTGATTCGTTAACTAAGGAACAGATAAAGGAAATTGAAACCAATTATTCAACATTCAATGATATGGTATATTCAATTCATTATCTCTACACCAGCATAGTCGACTCAGAGCCAGAGTCAAACCACGATACGAAGTGTCATAGCAGCCATAGTGGAGAGTTTCGATTACCTAAAATTAATTTGGCCCATTTCGGCGGTTTATTTACAGAATGGCAAAATTTTATTTCCATCTTCGACAGCCTTATTCATAATAATCCTAAGCTTAACAATATAGAAAAAATGCATTATCTTTTGAGTGTTTTAGATAAGGAACCTTTGGCACTTATTAAGAACTTAAAAATTTCTTCTGAAAATTATCCCGTCGCATATAACTTATTAAAGGATCGCTATGACAACAAACGCATAATAGCAGATAAGCACGTGGAGGCTCTACTCAGCTTGCCTAACCTTACTGCACCAATAAATTTAAAGAATTTAAATAAATTTGTTAACACATTGAAAGAAAATTTAAACGCTTTAAGTGCTTTGGCTTTTGACGTCGAGTCATGGAGCTTTTTATTGCTGCATATTATATTTAAAAAAATGCCTATGGATTTAAGGTGCAAATTTGAATCAAAAATTGATGTTTCAAGCATACCTACTTTTAAGTCGCTTTTAAATTTTCTTGAAAAACAACAGAAAATTTTGGAAAACATTTCAGTAACAAATGTGAATGCTAAAGTTACTCTTAACAATTCTTTGAGTGTATCGCATGAAAAGACAAATCAAAATTCTTCAAATCAAAAAGCTTCGAGTTTTTCTTGCCCTTGCCAAGGGGAAAATCATCAATCTTTATATCATTGTTCGGCGTTCAACGCTATGACACCCGAACAACGGAAAGCTTTTGTAATTAAGCACAGATTGTGTATAAATTGCATTCGCTCGCATAATGGGCGGTGCTTAAGCCAGCACTCTTGTGCTGTGTGTGGTCGCAAGCATCACACAAAATTACACACTGATCGAAACCCTCAAGTCCAGGTCAACACGGGTGTTGAATCTGCACCTGCTTCTGAAAACACGGTTGTTGCTGCGTCGACTAGTAAGTCCGCGGTCCAACAGCAGTCCTTACATAGTGTCGACGCGATGTCCACCATGCTATTGGGCACAGCTTTTGTAGGAGTCCAGGATGTAAACGGTTATCTTCATCCAGCTAGAGCCCTGCTTGATTGCGGTTCACAAGTATCAATAATTTCTGAAAATTTAGCTCAGAAGTTGAAACTTCCACGCGCTCAACCTTCAACAATTTTTGGATTGGGTGCGCAAGCTCAACATGCACGTGGCATGCTTACATGCAACATCAAGTCATTTAATGACTCATCTTGTACTCTGACTTCAAATTTCTTAATTTTGAAACAGATTTCCAATCATTTACCATCTACTAAAATCAGCAGTTCTGTTCTTGCTCAATGCAAAAATTTGATTCTAGCTGATAAAAACTTCTCTATTCCAGGGAAAATTGATCTTCTCTTGGGCATTGATTTATACAATGACATCCTCGATGGTAAGAGATTCAGTCTAGGTGATAACATGCCTACTGCCTATTCTTCCGTTTTTGGATAATAATAATAATAATAATAATAATAATAATGCATTTATTCGCTGTAAACATGGGTTACAATATAGATCTCAATGTCAACATCGATCCAAACATGTTTTGCCATATTGGCGTGCAAATATTAAATTAATATTAGTAAATGTCGAAACAATTAAAATCAATATAATAAAGGTTAGTTGTAATTTATAATAAGTAGTAAATGTCAAAACGTTAAAATCAATATAATTAAGGTTAGTTTTAATATAATATGGACTATGGTCAAGTTGTAAAATGTCAAATTAATCAAATTTCATTTTAAAATAGTCTCTAACTTCATAAATATTTTCGTTTAACAATTTATTTCTTAAATAATTTTTGAATTTATTAGTGGTAAAAACCTTAACATGATCTGGCAAATAATTATAAATTTCGATAGCCATGCAATACATATTTCTTTTACAGACCTTTAATTTTTGGGGTGGTATTTCGAACTGTATCATCTTATTTCTTCGGTCTCGCCTTACATTTTTTTGTGGAAATAGCTGCATATTTTTCCTTACAAATAAGCATACCTCATAGATGTATAAAGCTGGCAGAGGTAATATCTTCTTTTTCTTAAATAGAGGTTTACAGCTATCTAGATAATCAGCACCACATAGCTGGATCATCATGGGTAAAGCTCCTGCAGCATCATCACACTTCGACAGTGTGAACTCGATGGCCTGCACCACTGATCTTAATTTTGCTCTCACTAGATTTTGGGAGCAAGAACAACCTCCTAGTGCATCAATTCAAGATCCCGAAGATCTTCAATGTGAAAAACACTTCTGTGAAACTCATAGTCGGGACGATACTGGTCGATTTGTTGTTCGCCTTCCTTTTAAGGTTCACCATAAACCTTTAGGCGATACTCGCCTAAACGCTTTAAAAAGGTTTCACTATTTGGAACGTCGATTGTTGAAGGATGTCCAGCTACGCCAACTCTACATTGATTTCATGCGCGACTATGCTCACGCTGGTCATATGAGAGAAGTACTACACCCTGATGCAAGTGATAGATACTACATTCCACATCATGGTGTCCTAAAGGCGCACAGCAGCACTACCAAGCTTCGTGCGGTTTTCGATGCGTCGGCTGCTAGTTCCACGTCCGTCTCGCTTAACCAGGTCCTTATGTCAGGACCTAAGTTGCAAAAGAACATTGAAGATATCATTCTACGATTTCGGGTCCATAAAATTGTTTTCACCTGTGACATTAAACAAATGTATCGACAGGTTCGAATGCATGATTCAGATTGCAAATATCAAACTATATTTTGGCGTGAAGCACCTGATCAACCTTTGAAACAATTTGAGTTGACCACGGTCACCTATGGCGTTTCTAGTTCTGCATTTCAGGCTATTCGTGTCATACATGAACTCGCCTATCTAAATCAAATGCAGTATCCCATTGCGTCGAAAATTTTATTGGAGGACACATTCGTTGATGATGTGGTAAGCGGCGGTAACTGCTTAGAATCTGCCAAGAAGCTACAACATGAATTAGAATCCATTCTGGCTCAGGGCGGATTTGTGTTACGCAAATGGTCGAGTAACTCCAGTGAGTTTTTGAGATCTTTCTCTTCGGATCATTGTGAGCAACCTTTTCGCTTCGAAGAAAGAGGAGACAATATATTCAAGGTCCTCGGTATAGAATGGAACGCTGACAACGATAGTTTCGTCTATAAGGTTTCCGAGATGAACAAATCTATGACCATGCGCGGTGTGCTTTCAAATATAGCCCGACTATATGACCCGTGTGGTTTTTTGACTCCAGTAATCTTTCTTGCCAAACACATCATGCAGCGGCTGTGGTTGCTGAAGTGTCACTGGGACGATCCGCTTCCTGCAGACGTCCAAAAGATTTCTCTCAATTTGAAAAGATCACAATTCCACGCAGGATCATTACTGATCAACCAGTCGAATGTCAACTTCATGGTTTCAGTGATGCATCTGAACGCGGGTACGCTGCATGCGTCTACCTGCGCGTTACAAGCTCTGATGGCGGAGCTTCGACCCGACTACTGTTGGCGAAGTCTCGCGTCGCTCCTTTGAGCCAAAAGCTCACCGTTCCCAAGCTGGAGTTGAACGGTGCGGTTTTACTTACTCGCCTTCTCGAACATATTGTAGGTGTTCTGAAAGGTAAAATCAAGATTGAAAGCATTGTGGCCTGGTGTGACTCCAGCATCGTGCTTTCTTGGGTGAAAAAGCCACCTCACATGCTTCAAACGTATGAAGGCAATCGCGTGTCCCAAATTCAAGCTTTGGCACCAAATGCTGTTTGGAGGCATGTACCCTCAGCACAAAATCCCGCTGACCCTGCGAGCCGCGGTCTTTACCCCTCGCAACTGGTTGAATCATCTCTTTGGTGGTCTCCGCCATGGCTTGAAGCCGATCCTTCAACATGGCCTAGAGATATCGCCATTCTGAGCGATTCAGACTTACCTGGTATAAAAGGTCAACCACTCCCATTAATGTCGAACGTTGTTAATGTCGAGGAAGCATTGTTGACTAAATTCAGTTCGTTTTCCAAGCTACTCCGCGTGGTAGCCTGGTGTAAACGCTACGTTTTCAACTCGCGCAACTCCACTCGACGCCGGTCTGGACCACTAACTGTTTCCGAGCTAAACGATAGTGCGATAGCGATTTTCAAGCTCGTCCAGTCCGCCGAATTTCCAGAGGTCCTGAAGTTGCTGCATCAACAAAAACATCCCACAAACAGCCTCAAACGACTTAACCCTTTTCTTGACTCTCAGGGTTTGATAAGGGTAGGCGGGAGACTCATTAAGTCTCAACTAAACTATGATGCCAGGCATCCGATTTTGCTGCCGAAAAATCATCCAGTGACTCGCTTGGTTGTGGATTACTATCATCATTTATATCTGCATCCAGGTGTCAACACTCTTTTAAATTTACTCCAACGTAAATTTTGGATTCTGTCTGCACGACGAATCATCAGACACCAAGTTTTCAAGTGTCAACATTGCTATAGGCTACGACCTAAATCTATAGAGCCTTTCATGGGTGATTTGCCATCTTATCGAGTCACTTCGTGTCGGCCATTTCAAAAGGTCGGCGTCGATTTCGCCGGTCCTTTTTTGATCAAATCATCGAGAACACGCAATTCTAGGTTGATTAAAACTTACCTATGCGTCTTCATCTGCATGTCTACTAAATGTGTCCATTTGGAAATAGCCTCTGAGTTGTCCACCATGGCATTTTTGGCGTGTCTCGATCGCTTTGTCAGTCGTCGTGGTTTTCCCAGCGACATTTTTAGTGATTGCGGGACCAATTTCATCGGCACGAATAATTATCTTAAAGACGTCGTTAGCCAGCTCAAAAATTCAAATGACGAAATCAAGCAATCCTTGGCTCGTCATCAAATAAACTGGCATTTCAATCCTCCTTCAAGCCCTCACATGGGTGGTTTGTGGGAAAATGCGGTCAAATCCGCAAAAACAATCATTGCTCGCATTATCGGCGAACGTGCACTTTTCTTCGAAGAATTGGCCACAGTCTTTACAAAGGTAGAAGCAGTTCTAAATTCGCGGCCGTTATGCCCGTTAACAAATGATCCAAATGATCTAGAAGTTCTAACGCCCGGTCATTTTCTCATTGGTCAGCCCCTTTTGGCACTCCCTGAAGAGGATTTGGAGAAAGAAAACCCCAACCGTTTAACCAGATGGCATATGCTCCGTCAAATGACGCAGCACTTTTGGCGGCGTTGGCAAGCTGAGTATCTCCACACGTTGCAACAACGCCCTAAATGGCAGAGCAAAGTCCCTAACTTTCAAATTGGAGATCTAGTATTGATTAAAGACCCAAATTTGCCACCGCTTCATTGGAAAAGGGCTCGTATTCTGCGTGTTTGCTCTGGCTCTGACGGCACGGTTCGAGTCGTAGAACTAAAAACTTCTACCGGCACTTTGTTGAGGCCTGTTGTTAAAATATGTCCCCTGCTGCCTATTTCGGATTAGCGTGGCGTATTTTAAACCAGTTATTTTTTTTTTCTTTAAACCCATTTTTATTTTTTTGTATCTTAACTTAGATTGTCACTTTTATTTTTATTTTTTAACAAATCATTTATGTCTGTTTAGTATTCTTTATCAAAGAGCTTAGGCGCTCTTTGGGGGGCGGTATGATAAATCTAAATTGTAATTTTGAATGCACCAGTTTCTAACATTTCTGAACGCATCCTTTCCCCCCCCTCTCCTGTCACCTGTCATCGAGAGAAGACAGCGAAGACACTTCCGTTTCGGCGCGTGAACACGGCGCGTGTGCATTCCGGACGATTATCCCCGTCGAGTGCGAAAAGTTAATTATACGCGAGTTATACGCGCGAATCAAGTCGCAAGACGATCCCGGTCGATTTAACCCGTCGAATCGTCAACAATCATAATATTCGTGGAGTATACGACAAGGAGCGCAGAGGTGCACTTCCCGCCAATACCACCGGAGCGGCGAATCATTCTGAACCAGGTGATCCATAACTCCTCTTTGAAATATTCCAATGATAATGGTGAAAGTTTGTCTGCGTGTGTGTGTGTTAATCTCACACGTTCATTGGTTGTTCTGAGCCTGCTATTGGTTCGAAATTTTGTTAGAAACTTCTGTTCTAAGTGTTATAGTTCGATTACAACATATTCCAGATAGAATGTACGGATTTTTTGGTTTATTTGACGACCTGTCGCTGACGTCTTACTTTCTAGTTACTAAATGATGCTTGCGACTTCGTCCGCGTGGATTAAAGTTTTTTAATTATCACACAACGCTTTAATTTTCCGGGATAAAATGTAGCCTATGTGTTAATCCTTGGTATGAGCTATCTCTATTCCAAATTTCAGCCAAATCGGTTCATTCTTGTGGCGTGAATGAGTAACAAACATGCACAAACACCCACACAAACTTTCGCTTTTTTATCTATGTTTGTACACATTGCATTGCATCATTACACAGAGACTTCTTCTTCTTCTTCTTTATCAACTAATGGACGTCCACTGCTGGACATAAGTCTCCTGCATGGACCTCCACAAGCCTCGGTCTTGCGCCGCCGGAATCCAGCGGCTCCCTGCGACTCGTTTGATGTCGTCTGTCCACCTAGTGACTTACTTAACTTATATTTTTATCACAATAATATAAGTATAATATTATTGTGATAAAAAAATACATACATATTACATACTCTGTGTCTACCTATCACAGTTTATGAGATACAGCCCGCTGACAGACGGACGGACGGACGCTTAGTAATAGTCCCATTTGGACAAGGAAGCGTATTAAAGTACCCATACAGTAGATTTACAACGCCCTTGAAATATGGCAGGAATAAAAAATTTGTGACTGCCATCCCGCACCACGCCTTTTTCATTACATCAGCCTATATCACTGAGGACTGAAGTAAGTACGGGGCGGATTTTATAGTGTGCGTCCATCAAATTACACTTTATAAAATGAGACGGGCAGAAGAGCCCGTCCGGACGAAAATGCTCACGGTTCTACCACATAACACCTAATAGTCGTAGAATGAGTATCCTCTAGAATCCTACCAAGCGTATCGCCGAAAGGGATAGGTAATCTATACTTAATATAATAAAGTGCAAGAGTTTGTTTATTTGAACGCGCTAATCTCTGGAACTACCAGTCGGATTTGCAAAATTCTTTTTGTATTTGATATCCCAATTCTTGAGGAAGGCTACAGGCTATTCAACATCTCGATACGACTCTTAGAAGCCGAGCAAAAAGAAAAAATAGCGCGGGCGAACAATGCGATGTGGTGAGTCGGTGGTCGAAGAAGGTCACTCGACGACTATTTATTTATTAATCCGGAAGATCAAACAGTTCCCACGGGTTTATTAAAAACTAAATCCACGCGGACGAAGTTGCGGGCACCAGCTAGTACAGTAATAAAGTACAATATTAAAATGCTGCAACGCACCATTATTTATATTCTAGATCAGTTTTAGTAACTTAAAGCACTCTTTATTTCAGGTCAAAGACTTTAATTCACACTAAAATTATCATAACACTGTGAAATACCTACTCTTGTACGTCTTGTTGCTCATAACCAAAATCAAAATCAAAATGTATTTATTTCATGTAGGCCAACTTGTAGGTCTTATGACACGTCATAAATCTACCTCCTCACAATGTATTGTGGGCAACAACTCAAAACGTGGTACGCAGTGAGGGATGGATATAGACATAGCTGTGTCTCATTCTATCTCCTTTTCACTCCCACAAGAGATGCAGTATAGCGATGTCAAACAAGATGGAATGAGACACAGCTATGTCTATTGTCTATATCCGTCCCTCACTGCGTGCCACGTTTTGAGTTGTTGTTGAGGTGATTGTAAGCAACAAGACGTACAAGAGTATGTATTTCACAGTGTAATGCTGTCCCTTTCGGCGACACGCTTGGTAGGATTCTAGAGGATTACTCATTCTACGTAAAAAAAGAACAGAAAATCGCGATTTCTGAAAAATGTTGTTTTTACATACAGTAGGTATATTATCATGGCACGGCAGCACTTTGCCCCGCAGGAGTAATTGCCGAGCTCGGAGGCTGTTAAACGGGCCTTTTATCCCGTCGAGGTAACGTACCATCCAATACACTCTTTAACAAGAATCTTTAATAGATAACGGCGCTCGTAAACCACTAAAAGACTCCCAAGGAGATAAAAACCGAACGCGCCTCTAGAGATGCAAAAGTGCATAATATATATTTTTTTTATTCGATGACAAGATAGTCCTTTGATCTCATCTGAAGGCACTCTGAAGGTAAGTGACGTTGCAGTCTAAGAAATCTATAGACTTCACTCTCGCTTCACCCAGACTCAAGACAAAAATAGAACGGGACAGATTTATTTCAGAGCGTATTTGCGTCTCGTTTTAACTCTTATCTTAAGTCTGAGCTAAGACAGAGCACGCTCTATAGATACGCATAAGATGGTAGCGGGCTAACTTGGTAGGGGTATGGTATTGTACATTCAACCCATACCCCTAATCGGTTTCTACACGTCATCGTGCCGGAACGCTAAATCGCTTGGCGGCACATCTTTGACGGTAGCGTGGTAACTAGCCACGGCCAAAGCCTCCCATCAGACTCGTATAAATTCCTAAATTGCCCCGCCGGGAATCAAACCCTAGACCTCCCAGTTGTAAGACTACAGCAGCGAAGCAATGGCTGGATCATGCGTCATGCTCGTGAACGGGTGCCACCAACGGGAATGGGTCTGCTTTCTGTCTACCCGTCTAAACTTGCATTGGATTGTATGTAGGACTTATGAAACTTCATTGTGGAAACACTGTATAGGTACATAGCATAGTTTTATTACCTATTGTAAAATTTTTTTTTTAAAGAGCAACCGCCGAGTTTATCTCTCGCCGCTCTTCTCGACAGGAAGGGCATTCCGAACCAGTGGTAGATTCACCGACGATTCAAAAGCACTTGTAAAAGTTTACTTGAATAAAAAGACGTGTGGTACTCGGGGACTGCCGCGGTAAAGCTAGTGCATAGCATTTTTTATCAACGCCATCTAGCGGTGAGAGGAGTCCCGTGTCAGGTTATTTTCGTTACGGAATTTCTGGTTTCGGTCTCCACGCTCAAGGCCCGCGATAGAAGCTATGCAATAGCTTAACAATATTTCTATTTCTATTTCTACGGCGCTCACCATTGCGTCCGGAAGGTCTTCACAATCGATGTTACGATAGTACAGAACCCTCCGCGTTCAAGTCCGATTCACACTAGGCCGGTTTTCTTACAAAAATCTTGCCTTTCATCATTATAATAATGGAGGTCTATGCTTTAATATGTATAACTAGATTTTGCCCCCGCGACTTCGTCCGCGTGGAATTAGATTTTGGGGTGGAATTTTCAAAAACTGTGACATACGTCCTTCTTTATTTTTAACTGAAAGCTCAAATACCAACTTTGGTGGAAACAGCTTGAAAAATGACGGAGTTTCATATTAACTTCCATCCCCTATTTAAACCCCTTAGGGATTTCCAATAATCCTTTCTTAGTGTGCGCCTACGTTATAAAAGGAATCAACTGTAAAAATTTCAAGTTTCTAACTTCAGTAGTTTAGGCTGTGCGTTGATATCTCAGTCAGTCAGTCAGTCAGTCAGTCAGTCAGTCAGTCAGGACTTTGAATTTTAAATATATAAATATAGATAGGTATTATTTAAATACTAGATGATGCCCGCGACTTCGTCCGTGTGGATTAAGTTTTTTAATTCCCGCGAGAACTCTTTAATTTTCCAGGGTAAAATGTAGCCTATGTGTTAATCCTGGGTATGAGCTATCTCCATTCCAAATTTCAGTCAAATTTTATATATATAGATGAAGGAGATGTCTATAAATTACGCTCTTTCATCTCTGAAACATTACGTCTCATTTCAAGCTGAAAAATCTCGGGAACTGTGTTAGGCTCGTTAAATTATTGTATCACGCTAAAACGATTTAAATTGATTTAATTAAATTGGAATTTTCTCGAAATAAATTGCCGCGTTTCGTCATATCTTGTTTTACGACGTAACTGAGTACTGCGCAGATTTTGATGTGTTTTGTTTTCTTTTATGATTCTTCTTCTTTATCAACCGTTAGACGTCTTTATCGCGACAATATTTTTTTTATTCGATGACAATTTAGTCCTTGTCCTCCTGATGGTAAGTGACGATGCAAGATGGTAGAGGGCTAACTTGCAAGGAGTGTAGCAGTGTTATTATATATTCAACCTATAAGCCTCAATAGCCCAACGGTTAAAGGTGCGGACTGAAAACTGAAAGGTTCGAATCCCACCCGTTGCACTATTGTCGTACCCACTCCTAACACAAGTTTTCACTTATTTGGAGGGGAGAGGAGAACATCAGTCAAGTTCAGCTTGGCTGATATTCTTTAAAAAAAAAAAAAAACCTATAGGTACACCTATAATCGGTTTTTTTCTTGACGGCACATCTTTGACGGTAGGGTGGTAACTAGCCACTGGAAAGCCTCCCACCAGACCAGACTAGAGACAATTCAGAAATTCCCGCCGGGAATCGAACCCGAGACCTCCCACTTATAAAACCACAGAGCTCAACACTGCGCCAGGGTATGCTCTAACATAAATCTGTCTCGTTTTAACCCTAGCTTGAGTCTGAGCAGAGTGAGAGTACGGATCATAAACAGTCTTTGGATGCAAGGTTGCCTCATCGAGTCGTCAGGTAATTATCTACCTACTTACCGACTACAGATTTCACGGTATACTGAACAGTTTAAAGTCGAAGGTTTAAAGTGAGTCGGAGACACAAATTAGTTTAATAATCTTGTCGAGTTGTCGAGTTCTAAGTGACCTCCTTTTAGTACCAACTACTTTGTAAAACGAGCTTGGCAACTATGGCAGTTTGAATTATAATGAAATATTGACCTAGATAAAGTATGGGAGGTAATAGATTCTGCAACCAATATACTAGGTAGGTCCTGTAGGTAATAATAGAATAGTTTTTATTCAAATAAACTTTTACAAAGTGCTTTCGAATCGTCAAATGAATCTACCACTGGTTCGGAATGCCGTTCCAACTGTAAAGAACCAGCTAGAAACTCGGCGGTTGCTCTTTTCAAAAATAAAAGCTTAATATAAATCATCATCTAAACCACTGGAACGGTTCATTGTGGGAGCACTGTATACATAGCATAGTTTTATTACCTATTGTAAAAAAACTTTTTTGAAAAGAGCAACCGCCGAGTTTCTTGCTGGCTCTTCTCGGCGGGAAGGGTATTCCGAACCAGTGCTAGATTCATCGACGATTCAAAAGCACTTGTAAAAGTTTATTTGAATAAAAAATATTTCTATTCTATTCTATTCTAACGAGGAAAGTGCCCAGAACGTTGGCTGCGTTACCCCGCTGAATGGCCAAACTTATATGCTGGCCGAGGTAACTTCCAGCCCTCCGGTCACCAGTGGACTCTACGAGACGTTTATTTTTCACCTTACTTAAAAATCTGAACAAAACACATTTTAGTGCAGGAAATAAGTTTTTTTTTTTTATATTTTAAGCGAGCAAACGAGCAGGCGGGTCACCTGATGTTAAGTGATTACCGCCGCCCATGAACACTTGTAGCACCAGAGGCACCACCAATGCGTTGCCGGCCTTCAGGAATTTGTTGGTCCGCCCCTTGAATAACCCCATGTTGTAATTCAGTGGAAACACCGAAGTTATTTTTTTCCCGAATGGCTAACATTGCTATTTGCCAGGATATTCTTCGCTCTGTTCAGGGTTATATATCACGATTTTACTTGTCTTATCCGCTAGCGATCTGCCGGTTTTCATAGACAATTCTTTTAACTGTAGAATAATTGGTTCGTAAAAAATATTTTATTTAAGTCGAATAGTTCACAAACTTCTGTGGCGAGAGTGACGATTGCAATCGTCATAAAATTCTGAATTTCGCTATTTTTTAATTTTATTTTTACTAGCTGACGGCCGTGTAGAGTTAGTTTTTAAAATCCAGCGGAAATTCTTTGATTTTCCGGGATAAAAAGTAGCCTATGTCACTCTCCCGGTCCTCATCTCATCATACAAAAAAATCTCGTTGATCCTTTGCTCCGTTGCGGCATGATTGAAGGACAAACCAACAAACCAACAAGCAAACGTACGTTCGAATTTATAATATTTGTCTATTAGTTAAAATGGATTGATGCAGCAAGGTGATAAATTCATCCAATAAGAGGTTAATTTGTAGAGCCTTGACGTATCATAAGCGACACAGAATAGCCTACGTGAAATAAATAATTTTGAATCTGAATTTGTCCTTCAATCACGCGGATATTTCCCTGGAGAAACAGGTTTCCCAGTGATGGTTTTAAAAACCTAACTCCACGCGGATGAAGTTGCGGGCAATAGTTAGTAATTTTTAAAGCTATTGCATAGCTTCTATCGTCGAAAATAACCTGACACGGGACTCCTCTCACCGCTAGACGGCGCTGATAAAAGATGCTATGCAATAAGCTTTACCGCGGCAATCGCCGAGTGCCACACGTCTTTTTTTTATGAAAGAATATCAGTCAAGCTGAACTTGCCTAATATTCTCCTCTCTAAATAAGCGGAAAACTTGTGTTAGGAGTGGGTACGATAATAGTGGGAATCGACCCTGGGAACTTTCCGATTTCAAATTGCAACTGTAATCGTTGGGCTATTGAGGCTTTAAATGTAGTAGGTAAGGAAAAGTTAAGTATATAAATTCTTTTCGCCATTTTCCAAGCTTATCGAGCGGTAATAATTCAAGTCCAAACTGGATTTGGCATATTGATGATAAGGGTACGAACGGTAGAGGGATTTTTGTAAATTCTAGAAATACTTCGTTATATTTGTACTATAAATTATGTGCCTACATGAGAACACCATTTGTTATTCTTCTTCGTTTTTATCGACCGACTAGCTTTTGCTCGCGGCTTTGCTCGCGTTAAGTTCGATTTTTCAAACCCCTATTTTACCCCCTTAGGGGTTGAATTTTCAAAAATCCTTCCTTAGTGTGCGCCTACGTCATAAAAGGAACCAACTGTAAAAATTTCAAGTTTCTAACTTCAGTAGTTTAGGCTGTGCGTTGATATCTCAGTCAATCAGTCAGTCAGTCAGGACTTTGAATTTTATATATATAGATAGATGTCCACTGCTGGGCAAAGGTCTCTTGCATTCCGCAAGCTTCGGTCTTGCGCCGCCTGAATCCAGCGGCTCCCTGCGACTCGTTTGATGTCGTCGGTCCACCGGGTGGGGGGTCTGCCAACACTGCGCTTCCCGGTGCGGGGTCGCCACTCCAGCTCCTTGGGACCATCAGCTCTTCGAACTGTGTGCCCCGCCCATTTCCACTTTAGTTTCGCCACTCGCAGAGCTATGTCGGTGACTTTGGTTCTCCTACGGATCTCCTCATTTCTGATTTGATCTCGCAGGGATACTCCGAGCATAGCTCTCTCCATCGCCCGCTGAGTGATCCTGAGCCTTCTTATGAGGCCCATTGTCATTTACTCTTACACTAGCTAATACACGCGACTTCGTACGCATGGATTGAGATTTTTGGAGTCCCGCGGGAACTCTAATTTCCCGGGATAAAATGTCTCACTAATGGACAATAATGGATGATAATGGTGATGAAGAAATTGATCCTGCCTCCTACCGGGAATCGAACCCGAGAAATCACATTTACACGGCACTGGAAATGGCTAAATAGTAATAAAACACAAGCATAATAAGTATTATATTTTACATTTTTTATTAAGTATCTAAGTAATAATTTATTTAACTATAAGTATCATAGATTTTATTTCACCGTGGTTTTTTACAACATATAAAATTTTTCGTTTCTTGTTTCATATTGTTATTTTGATTATCTTGCTGGCCAGATAGTCTGATATAATTTAAAAAAAAAAAGACGTGTGGCACTCGGGGACTGCCGCGGTAAAGCTATTGCATAGCATTTTTTATCAACACCATCTAGCGGTGAGAGGAGTCCCGTGTCAGGTTATTTTCGTTACGTAATTTCTGGATTCGGTCTCCACGCTCAAGCCCCGCGATAGAAGCTATGCAATAGCTTAAAAAAACTACAAAAGCCTCAGTGAACAGCGTGAGCGTTACGTTGTATATAATATAGATTTGTCTGATTTGGCGGATTATGTATCATGGAGTTCCAAAAAGTAACGTAAGCTTTTATATAATCCCATCAATATGCCATGGCCACATTAATGGCTGATTGTCATGAAACGAATTAAAAGTATGTTCCAACGTTAAAATAAAAAATAAGAAACTACTTTCGCTTTGTGACAGTTCTTTATCTAGCCAGACAAAATAGTCAAGATATTTTTCAGATATAAATTTCAATTTTTAGTGCTAACTTTTCGCAGTGTTCGTAACACCAAAAGCTTTTTTACTGCCTACACCAATAATAACATTTTATATTTTTCATATAATAATAATTATTATTTAATTTGCCTAAATTTATTTATGCTATAAATAAGTTTATAATATTAAGATGTTCAAAAAACTTTGTTGTACAATTTTATTTACAACAACCATAGTTTAATTTACAAGTATCTAAGCATAGTTACAAAAAAAAAACATTTCATAGACTACAAAAATATAATTATTTACACGGACAGATACTTTTCCTAAATGGGGGCTCGCCATCTAAGGACTGTGAGGTCAGCTCATCATTAATAAATACAACACTAAAGTTACATAGACAACAAATATTTTTAAACTTTATTTTTTCAAATCTTTACTCTTTGATAAGGTAACCGTACAGTCGCGAAAAAGTATCTTTGAAATTTTCTACAATATTTCATAAAAACTACTTACACATATTTTATTGTGTACACAGTTGCACACCGAATAAAAAAAAGCAAAAGAACCATAGATAATATAGAAAATTTGCGCGGCAATGTGTTAAAAAATATTGATATGTCTATGGTTGAGAATAGACAAACAATAAAGTATAGGTACACACTTGTTAAAAAACACGTTGTATATACAGTTAAAAGGTTGTATACACACTTTTGACACGCTAATCCTTCCATGCACGGCCAGTTCAGTCCCATACAAATTTCCATAGCCTTACAAAATCTTTTCCACTATGATGCATGACAATTTTTACAGACATCTCCATATCTACATTAGGTACCTATATGTAGTATGAAGTATTTATAGATCTACAGTAATCTATGATTCTCCTGATGGCTGACGCCCAATCGACGCCATTATTATTGTATTTGGTTTTTTTAGTTTAATTTTCATATATTTCTGTCCCAGAATAGCAATTGTTATTTCAATTTATTGAAATATAGTGCAAGTGTTATGTGCCCGTTATAATAATTCGCGTAAGGACGCTTTTTTTTATAAGTTTCCACAGTGTGAGAAAAGACAAAGTTTTATGGTTTATATTATAAAAGTGTTTAGGATCTTATGTGTTTACCAGTGTGTTGTAATTTGAAAAACGTTTCGTGAAACAAATTATTAAAAATATGATGTCTTAATTGGTGTAGGGTGTATCTAATAAACAAAATTAGGACATATGTCCTAATTTTGTTTATTAGATAGTAGTATATATATAGATCTTGTCTAATATAAGTATATATTAGACAAGATCATAAAGACTTACCTGAAATTCCAAAAATGTGTATAACAAAAGCGATAGGTATTATGTTATTTCAAAGTGAATTAAACAAATATTTTTAAAAAATTTGTTTCTTTATTTCCTATTTTTTATAAATTATAACCTATAATTATTATTATGGGCAAGGATGGCAATAGGTAGATACCTACGGTACATACCTGTGTTAGATACCTATGGTACATACCTATGGTAGATACCAAGTAGATACCTTATATTATACCTTCATAACAAAAATAAAAATCCATAGACAAAAATAGAAAAAAAAATTGTTATTACGCCATTGGTTACAGCAGTTTTCCAAAATGATACGTTAGCCAATCATGGGCCTTGATTTCGAGGGTTTAAAATTTGTAGGGCACTGAGCCATCTGATACGTAGTATCATAGTAATCTGTGCTTCCATGTCACAAGGAGCCGCTGGATACAGGCGGCGTAAGACCGAGGCCTTTGGAAGTCCATGCAAGAGACCTCTGTTTAACAGTGGACGTCTCAGTCAATAAACAAGATGATTCATTGTAGTGCTATTCAAATTCAAAATCCATTTATTTCATGTAGGCTAACTTGTAGCTCTTATGACAGGTCATAAATCTACCACCGGTTCGGAATGCAGATTCTGCTGAGAAGAGCTATGACTGTACTGAGCTTTATAATTAAACTATGATTAATATGACGATGAACGCCACTTGACGTTAATGAAATTGGCATTTAGTATGAACAAGAAAGGGACGAATAATTTTTCCGTCCCTTTTCCGTTTATACTTATTGTCAGATCGTACAGTTAATGTAAACTTGGAAAGTTAGACTAGAAACTGTCATTATTTATTTATTTATTTATTTTATGGAAACATACAGTATTAATTGTCTTAAATCTAAAAACAGATTTATATTATGTAAGCGTTAAGTTAGAATTCGTGGCGTGACGTGAGTTTGCGTGTCACAAGTGCGTTAACATAACTTCAATATAAATATTTATAGCACAGTTTCGTTAGTACAGGTTCTAGGGCCATTGACGAGGGAGTATCTACTCGAACCACCGTTTCGACTAGTCACGGCACCTCTTATGAAAAGCTCCTTGAACGTCTCCCTAAATTGTCTCGACATCCCACAGTATATGGCGAAATTTATAGGGTACGATATGATTATAAAAAAGTTCGTTATCAGGATTAGTATGTTAGCGATGTGGTAGTCTAGAATCTCTACTAATGTACTAGATATAATATGGAGTATGGTTACAACGGCAACGGGTATTTCCACCATTAAAAATACGGTTACAACGACGATAAGCATTAGGGTGGTGCAATTTGAGTCTCTGAGCCGCTTGCATTCGGATTTTCGGTTCTCCTTGAACAACTTCTGCCGGTTAATCTGGGCAGTTCTCATCGCCCTGAAGAGGAGGACGTTCAGGACTACTAGGGAGGTGCAAGGGATTAGATGGACGAACAGGACTCGGAATGCGAAGTAGGTGATGAAATAGGCGTCCAGAGTTACTGCGTGCACCCAGGATGCCATTTCGACCTGAAACAAAAATTGCTTTTTTAATCGACTTCCAAAAAGGAGGAGGTTAAATCTGCTTTGCCTCAGCTGTCCACAAGATAGATAAGCTACATATTGTAACATTGTTTTTGTTTTAAAAAGAGCAACTGCTGAGTTTCTTGCCTGCTCTTCTCAGCAGAATCAGCATTCCGAACCGGTGGTAGATGTGTTAAAATATGTAGAACATGTATCCACAATAGTGAGGTGAGTGTACAAAAACTTCGAGCACTTCGACCACCCGTTGCTCCGGATCATTTTTTCCACGTGTAGTACGTGGAAAAAATGTGGAATCATCTCCCTTCGACAGTGTTCCCACTTAATTACAATATGGGGTTATTCAAGGGGCGAAACAATAAGTTCCTGAAAAGTCGGCAACGCATTGGTGGTGCCTCTGGTACTACAAGTGTTCATGGGCGGCGGTAATCACTTTACATCAGGTGACCCACCAACTCATTTGCCCGCTATACATATAAAAAAAAGGAAAAGGTTATCAATTCGGTCATTTTTTTTTATTAACATGATCATTTAAAACCTATTAGAGCAATGAGAGTGAGGTAAGTGTGTCCTTAGTGGTGAGGACTGAGGTTCTTTTATTCTGAGGTTCTAAGGTCCGATCCCGTGTACGTATCTCTGATTTTTCAGAGTTAATGTGGTATTTTTCGAAGGCAAGAGTGTTCTCAGCTATGCTTAATGAAAATAAATAAATAAAATCGGTCCAAGATGGCCGCCGCCACAAAATGGCGGATTACATATTTCTTCACAACTCCCTCAATATGGGTATCAATACACTATGATAAATATCTAATCCAAGATGGCCGCCACCACAAAATGGTGAATTATATACCTATTTTTATTTCACATGCCGGGGTGTTTTAAATTTTAAATTTACACTTGTGAATAATAATAATTACTGCCTACCCACTTCTTCCACTTCTTGATTTAATAAAGCTGAGTTCTTAGCAGTAAAATCATGTAAATCAATTCACCTCAGTCTCAAATAAATCCCTCTGTAATTAGAATAATAAATAACCAGATGATTGCTCATAATTATTGTAACCTCAACCTCGAATAATAAATTTATTATTAATAGGTACCGAATAAGAATAATTATACCTTTAGAGATAATATCAGATTTATAAGGGAGTTTAAACTTGAAACTCCGTATGTACTTAATTGTGTGGTTTAAGATTTTCATTGAATTTTAATTCTAAAATTATTGCTAACTTAATATTGAACTTTTCACTCCAAATAAACGTAAAGCTTATGTGAGGAGTGGGTACGACAATAGTACAACGGGTGGGGATTGAAAGGTTGACCTTTCAGTTTTCACTCCACCTTTAACCATTGGGCTATTGTGGCCTAAGAAACTTGTCTAAACTTTTATGATGATGCTTAAATAATATCCATGCGACAGGGCAGCTTTGGCAAGCAAGCCTTTTTTTAGTCCTAGACTGCGATCTCACCTGATGGCAAGTGATGATGCAGTCTAAGATGGTAGCGGGCTAGTTTGGAAGGGGTATGGCAGTGTACATTCAACCCAAACCACTAATCTGTTTCTACAAGCCATCGTGTCGGAACGCTAAATCTACTAACTAACAACGGCCAAAGCCTCCCACCAGACCAGACCAATTTCGAACCCGAGCCCTCCCAATTATAAGACCACAAGGCTCACCACTGCGCCAGGGAGGTCGTCAGTTGGGTAGGCTATTCAGTTGGATCTGCAGTGGTTCTTATTGTACAGATGTCCTTATTGACCAACTGCAGAGCGACAGCGATAGTTGTTTCAAAAGTCTCTGTGACCGCATTCCCTCTTAAAATCCGCTTTAACCCATGAATGCTCTTAGAGTAACATGATTGGGGAAAAGTTGGGGAATCATGTAACACTAAAGAGGCATTTAAATTGAACGAGCCTTTTGCTTCCCTTAGTTTACAATTTCACTCTCAGAATTTAGCATTTAATTGAAGCGTCAAGGGTCGGGTTAGACCCACACTTCAAGTTTAAGACGTTAGTTAAATATGAGAAACAAAAGGTATTATGTGTTTTATGAATGAGCCCAAATGTTTTGAAGTGTTACCCTTTCAAATTGGGTATTTAATGTTCTCAAAATGTGGATATTTATTATTTACAATCGAAAATGTAACATTTGCAGAAACAGGTCATATGTATAATTTTACCTAATCTCTGTGTATATGTGTAATTTTACCTAATCTCTCTGATCTGATGGATATCTTCGGAGATGGAGGACGAAACTCCTCAATGAATAAGAGCAAATCGCTCGTGATCAGAGTGTGTGTAGAATTTTACTACACACACTCTGATCACGTGCCTACTTCATAGCATACATACATATTACATATGCTTCTATTTGGCATTTCAATTAAACTTAAATTTGTTGAAGATCTGATGAATATTTTCGGAAATGGAGGACGGAAATCCTCAATGAATAGCAAAGCGCTCGTGATCAGAGTGTGTAGGATTTTAACCATGCAAATGGTTAAAATCCTATACACACTTTATTGGTTATATACTCTAAGCATACAATATAAGCATATAGCATGTCGATATTTTTTTTAAGGAGCAAAACAAATGATTTAGTGAATTGGTCCTATGAAGCTATACTTAAAAGGTTTAAAGACTTCAAACGTCACTTAAAAGTATAAAATAATTTTAGTTTGTACACGTATGTTGATGTCAGGCCAGCGTCTCGCATATGGTTTCACCGTTTCTATTTAGGCCCGCCCGACTTCTGTATAAACTACTGGAGACGCAGCATGCAACTACGGAATTACGGAACTTGCCGTGACGGGCATTTACGGAACCCTATGCTGCGCGTGGCCTGACACACAATTGTCCGTTTCTATAGGTTCTGAGCATACCCTGCAGACTTCCTCCAGGTGTCCGCGCCACACGGTGACGTGCGGCACGTACTTGAGGTCGAAGAACCGTGGCAGCTGGTGCAGGAACGCCGCTATGCCAATGTAGATCAGGCACTTCTTCACCCGGGGCATGGTGCACCTGCGGACAAGATCAATTCCTTTTACAAAACCGACTTCAAACGCCACTACAAAGTACATCAATTGTGCCTCCTAAAATTTGAAGAGATCGTAATGCTGCCGTCCACAAGCTATAATGCCGTTGACTACCAAGACCATATTTCCTAATATAAATCCAAAAACATTTAAATTAGGGTTTATATTAGGAAATATGGTTTTGCTAGTTAACGACGTTATAGCTTGTGGACGGCAGAATGGGAGAAGGGCCTTTGTCTTTCTACCGTCTATTGTGACTACTATTTCTCGTCTAATGGTCGATGTAACGTACAGTTCTTGCAATTCACGAGACCGCGTGGCTCATGGTTGTGTGTGTGTCGTATCTGTATAAGTGTGAGCGAGAGCTTGCTCGCGCTTGACCACTCCCACCTAGGCTCCTGACAGGCACACACACTAACGCAATGTGCATGTACACGACGTAACCACAAGTAAAGCTCACGCGCCCTCGTGAAATGGACTATACCTCTGTAATGCAATAATATAAATGTAAAACTTATTTTTACAAAACCGACTTAAAACGCCACTACGAAGTACATCAATTGTGCCTATAAAATTTGAAGAGTTCCTTCGATTTCTCTAGGATCCCAGGAAGGAAAACCTTTCCAAACAAAAAAGAATTTTTCAAATCGGTCCAGGCGTCTTCGAGCAATCGGGGAACATAATAAAAAAATAGAGGAGGAGAGACCAAAAATCAGAGAGGGCATCAGCTAGCCTAAATATAAAACGAAAATGACTGACTGACTAACTGACAAATCTATCAATGCACAGCTGAAACCACTAGACGGATCGAACTGTTTAGCATACGAATAGCTAAAGTACTAGAACATTCCACCGCTAAGGAGGTAAAATAGGGGTTTAAAAATCAAATTGAATGTAAACACAACTCACGAGCCAAAGCTAGTTCTAGGGGAGTATAGAATTTGTAGAAATATGAAATATACATATTATACATATTATGTGGTATTTGGAAAATATGTAATGAATGAAATATGAATCTTGGAGAATGAATGCATACATTATGTAGATGTTATTATCTTAATAAAGATAAGAAAAGGAAAACTAAAGAGAATAATAATAACATTTTAACAAAAAAATTGAACCGACGATGAAAGCAACTAAAAAAGGAAAAATAAAATAAACCTTTTTAATCTTAATAACTAAGCTCCTAAACTAATGTAAAAAAGCAATTTCGCTGGAATTATTTTACGTACTCAATTAATTTGCCTTTAAAAATACAGGTCGTAGTTATTCTTTTAAAAACGTTTGTCGACGACTCAAAATTAGTGATTTACATTAGTTTAGGAGTTTAGTTATTAAGTCTAAGGTATATTTTATTTTTAAGCTATTGCCTATTGCATAGCTTCTATGGCGGGCCTTAAGCGTGGAACGAAAATAACCTGCCGCGGGACTCCTCTCACCGCTAGATGGCGTTGATAAAAAATGCTATGCAATAGCTTTACCGCGGCAGTCCCCGAGTGCTACACGTCGTCGATTTCATTTTTTGTTAAAAAGTTATGATTTTTTAATTTTTTGAAAACTGAATTGGAATGGGAACTGGAAACATGAAAAGAAGTGAAAACAGAATTGGAAACTGAACCGGAAATGGAAACAAAACTAGAAACGGACACGGAATTAGAAAGTCAACGGATCTCGACACGGAAACAGAACTGGAATTAGAGCCTGAGCCGAAATTGGAATCAAAAACGCTATTAGAAACGGAAACAGAACTGGAAACGGAAACGGAAAGGGGAACGGAATAGGAAATTGGAAATAGAACTCTCGAAACGCCGTAAGCGTTGAAAACGTGTGCAAGAGTTCAAGTCCCTTTCAAGAATTCAAAGCGTTTCATTTCCCGCGAATATTTAAAAAGAGTCTGCAAACACAACGAGACCATTTGAACTAGTAATTGGTTCCATGATTTCCCCAACGTATAGCAAAATAATTTTATTTTTTGAAAACCCGCTGCCCGAAAGTTTGGAAAGACCAGTATAAAGGAAACTCCTTGAAGTATGTGTCAAGTTTCTGGTAAAAGTTTGTATTTTACCCTTTTTATTCCCCGTAGATAATGTATTATATTTTGATCCCTTCTATTTCTTAACTAGCTTTTGTCCGCGACTTCGTCCGTCTGGAGTTAGGGGTTTTAAAAACTCGTGGGAACCCATTGTTACCCCGATAGATACCCCATTCATCCTACACTCCTCCTCCCTTGGTGATACAACCTAGTACTTAGATAGCTCTCATAGTTGAAAACGGATAGTCTGTTCTTGACTTAATTGTATCGTCCCGTCTGCACAAAGTTTAAATCAAAGCTAGTATGCATTCTATTGTTTTGGTGACAGTTGTCTTTGCATAGATTATAGAAACACTTATCTCTGTTCATAAAAGTTTCTGTACATATCGCACCTTGAAAACAAAAGTGGCGTTTTACAAAAAAATGGAATTTTTCAGTATGAACATTTAAAGTTGACGCAGCATTTTCAATGTTCAATATCTTAGCAAATAACTGGAAGAAAAGAATGCAATTAATTTCATTTATCAGTTTGACTATCTAATTTAAGTTGTGTACTGAAAATATGCCAGTAAATTATGGAGTTAATTTAGAAAACATGGTTTTAAAAATAAGTTCCACATAGTGCCACTTTTGTTTTAAAGGTGCGATATGAAAACGTAAAAATTCTTTTTACAAAACCGACTTCAAACGCCGTCAAAAACGTGCTGCCAAGCGATTTAGCGTTCCGGCACGGCGCGGTGGCACGTAGAAACCGATTAGGGGTATGGGTTGAGTTTACATTGCTATATCCCTTCCAAGTTAGCCCGCTACCATCTTAGACTGCATCGTCACTTATCATCAGGTGAGATCGCAGTAAAGGGCGGTAGCCCTTTACTGCGATACAAACCGACTTCAAACGCCACTAGAAAGTATATCTTAGACTGCATCATCACTTACAATCAGGTGAGATCGCAGACAAGGACTATCTTGTCATCGAATAAAAAAAAAGACATGTGGCACTCGGGGACTGCCGCGGTAAAGCTATTGCATAGCATTTTTTATCAACGCCATCTAGCGGCTCACCGTAGAGGAGTCCCGTGTCAGGTTATTTTCGTTACGGAATTTCTGGATTCGGTCTCCACGCTGGCCCGCGATAGAAGCTATGCAATAGCTTAAAAGTAATTTATTTCAAAGTAGGTAAGTTAATATTTAGGTTATGTGTCGACCAACTATAAAGATTAAATTAAACGTCACTTTCATAGGGTCATTGCCGTTTAAAATTGAATCTTTTTAATGGCCGACACTCAAGCTTAAGACAACAAGATAATTTGAGCGATAGTAAAAGTTTAGAGGTCGTAAAGGGTGCCCTAAAAACGACATTAAAGTGTACTGCCACAGTTGGTCCGATATTTCATTCTGGAGCTGCAGTTCTGCAAGACTTTCCTTACTAATCCTATTAATATTATAAATGCGAAAGTTTGGATGTATGGATGCTTGTTACTCAATCACGTCGCAACGACTGAACCGATTTGGCTGAAATTTGGCACAGAGATAGATTATAGTCTGGAATAGGACATAGGCTACTTTTTATCCTGGGAAATAAGAGAGTTCTCGCGGGAATAAAAAAAGACATGTGGCACTCGGGGACTGCCGCGGTATGGCCGCGGTAAAGCTATTGCATAGCATTTTTTATCAACGCCATTTAGCCGCTCACCGCTAGATGGCGTTGTTAAAAAATGCGCCATCTAGCGGCTCACCGTAG
Source organism: Hipparchia sbordonii (assembly GCA_038048805.1). NCBI lineage: Eukaryota > Metazoa > Arthropoda > Insecta > Lepidoptera > Nymphalidae > Hipparchia > Hipparchia sbordonii. The sequence goes on along the minus strand of CM076117.1, from coordinate 5,400,756 downwards.
AGGAGTCCCGTGTCAGGTTATTTTCGTTACGGAATTTCTGGATTCGGTCTCCACGCTGGCCCGCGATAGAAGCTATGCAATAGCTTAAAAACCTAATAGGTATGCTAGGAAATTAGATAATAATCATAATTATTGAATGTGCACAAAGTACTAAGTAACAATTATATAACTTTAAAACGGACATTGAAGAAATTATTATTTTAAAAAATTATTGATATTGCATGCCTTTGAAGGCATTTGGACGTACATACCTGTATTACAATAACACTTAATGTAAATCCAAATTTGCAATAAATGATTTTGAGTATGAGTTTGGATGTTAGTTGGTCCTTCAATCACGCAGCAACGAGGCAAAGGATTAAGGTATAGTTGATTAGGTTCTTGGAGAGTGACATAAAATAATGTCCTCCCGATCGAATCACGGCCAATCTTAACAAAGATTAGCCATCTGAACATACATAAAAATTAAAAAAAAAGACGTGTGGCACTCGGGGACTGCCGCGGTAAAGCTATTGCATAGCATTTTTTATCAACGCCATCTAGCGGCTCACTGTAGAGGAGTCTCGTGTCAGGTTATTTTCGTTACGGAATTTCTGGATTCGGTCTCCACGCTGGCCCGCGATAGAAGCTATGCAATAGCTTAAAAGATTCCGATGAATTGAGAACCTCCTCCTTTTTTGGAAGTCGGTTAAAAAACTTGTACGGTACAATAAAGAAAATTCTATTTATCTGCCATGGAAATGCGAGACACTTTCTTAAGATATTAAATTCACACTTTAGCCTAGAAAAGCGTTTTCGTGCTAAACAGAGATTTCGCGCGCACTCTAAAGTATTCTCTTCTTTCAACGAATGGCGGGGGAAAAAAGACGGGGGATTGTAGTCTTTACTTTATGATAAAATTATGGCGATATTTTGACGATCTCCCTGGCGCAGTGGTGAGCGCTGTGGTCTTATAACTGGGAGGTCTCGGGTTCGATTCCCGGCGGTGGCAATTTAGGAATTTATAATTTCTAAATTGTATCTGGTCTGGTCTGGTGGGAGGCTTTGGCCGTGGCTAGTTACCACCCTACCGTCAAAGACGTGCCGCCAAGCGATTTAGCGTTCCGGCACGATGGCGTGTAGAAACCGATTAGGGGTATGGGTTGAATTTACACTGCTATACCCCTTCCAAGTTAGCCCGCTACCATCTTAGACTGCATCGTCACTTACCATCAGGTGAGATCGCAGTCAAGGGCTATCTTGTCATCGAATAAAAAAAAAAAAGGCCGAAGCTCACAGATTTTTTACTTGGCATAAAAAAGAAACCCTGTATAACAAAGACTTTTATCCTACCCTATTATTCACGTTGCAACGATTGAACCGATTTGGCACAGAGTTAGACTGGAATAGCACATAGGTTACTTGTTATCCCGGAAAATAAGAGAGTACCCGCGGGAATCCAAAAAAACCTCAATCCACGTGGAGTCGCGGGCATCAACTTGTTATTTTATAGTTTCATATTTTTTGTAAGCTAAGTAGTTGTATTCTTTTAGTTAGCTGAATAATTTTTAATTTTTTTTTGAAGTGTTAATCTACATTTAAAGGAAATAACCTAATAGATTTATAAATACATATCAAAAATTCCGAGGCCGGCGGGATTCGAACCCACATCTCTCTGGGATTCGCGCCCGAGTGTGTTAACCGCTACACCACGGCCGAACCACACGACAGCCACGAAATTAGTGATATGTATCTACTTTTTCAATCAGTTTTATAGCAACTGTTTGGGCGCGATTCCCAGAGAGATGTGGGTTCGAATCCCGCCGGCCTCGGAATTTTTGATATGTATTTATAAATCTATTAAGCTGAATAATTAATTTCAAGGTTGAATTAAAAAAAACATAATTCCGCAATTTGAAAAGACTTCATCATTATTATAATAAAAAAGACTATTTTTTGTTTGATAATAATGGAATAATTATTTTGTTTAAACCGCAAAGGTTCAAACAAAACAAAGATTATTATTTATTACGTAGGTATAATTTTTGTGCCTAAATGGATTTTTTATGAAGAACGTGGAATATTAATTAGAATCAAAATTAATAAATCCTGCGATTTATGGTAGTACTAGCTTTTGCCGTGTGTGACACACTGTGACCCACGTACTTCTTTATTTTTAATTGATAGCTCAAATACCAACTTTGATAGAAACAGCTTGAAAAATGACGGAGTTTCATATAAACTTCCATCCCCTATTTAAACCCCTTAAGGGTGGAATTTCCAATAATCCTTTCTTAGTGTGCGCCTACGTCATAAAAGGAACCAACTGTAAAAATTTCAAGTTTCTAACTTCAGTAGTTTAGGCTGTGCGTTGATATCTGTCAGTCAGTCAGTCAGTCAGGACTTTGAATTTTATATATATAGATTTTACTTATTGCCTTGGGTAGTATTTTACTTTATGTCTGTACATGAACAAGTGGAAATTACGTACTTTGATAAATAATTGGGTATTCGATTAATTTTATTTTTTTTCTAAGTAAAGGTTTTAATATCATGCGTCGTGCTCGTGAACGGGTGCCACCAACGAAAATGGGTCTGCTTTGTGTCTGCCCATCTTAACATGTGTTAGGTTGTGGTAGGTGTGCATTTTTGAAACTTCTTTGTGGAAACACTGTGTGCATAGCATAGTTTTGTTAACCATTGTAAAAAATTTTTTTTTAAAAAGAGCATTTGCTGAGTTTCTTGCCGGCTCTTCTCAGCAGAATCTGCATTCCGAACCGGTGGTAGATTTATGACGTGTCATAAGAGCTACAAGTTGGCCTACATGAAATAAATAAATTTGATTTGATTTTTGATTTTGATTTGAATATATAATATTAAACCCTTTACTTAGAAACTTAGAAATCTACAATAGGTAAATACCTATCTAAGTAAGAATCTAAGTAAGAAAGAGAGGTCGATATCTAAGTAAGAACTTAGAAATTAAGGAACGTGTTTTAACTTTGTTTTAATTAATAAGAAAAGTCCGAGCTAACACTCTCTACAAATCTTAGTTCTAAATATATAAAAGGCAAAGGTGACTGACTGACTGACTGACTGACTGACTGATCTATCAACGCACAGCTCTAACCACTGGACCGATCGAGCTGAAATTTGGCATCCAGGAAGCTGTTAGGACGTAGACATCCGCTAAGAAAGGATTTTGGAAAATTTCAACCCCAAGAGGGTTAAATAGGGGGTTAAAAAATCGAACCTAACGTGAGCGAAGCCGCGGGTTAAAGCTAGTTCTAAATATGCTTCATTCATTACAACATTCTTTAGTTTTGTACTGGCATTCGTGTTAAAGTAAAATATTTTAGACGTGGAACATAATCCACGTTTAAACTTTAAAGTTTTTAAACGCTTACGTGTATTCTAGTAAGAATTGAGTAGGTATTTCAATAAGCCTTTTACTTTAAACCTAAGTGTTCAAAGACGTGATTCCGTAACTTAATATACCTAATATACTCTAAAATCCTAATATATATCACACTGATATTATAAAGGCGAAAGTTTGTATGTGTATGTGTATATATATATATATATATATATATATGTGTGTGTGTGTGTGCGTGTGTGTGTATGTGTGTGTATGTTTGTTACTCCTTCACGCCACAACGAATTAACCGATTTCGCTGAAATTTAAAATGGAGGCAGCTCACATCCAGGATTAACACATAGTCTATACGCATTTTATTCCGGAAAATTAAAGAGTCCGTACGGTAATTAAAAAAAAAGACGTGTGGCACTCGGGGACTGCCGCGGTAAAGCTATTGCATAGCATTTTTTATCAACGCCATCTAGCGGTGAGAGGAGTCCCATGTCAGGTTATTTTCGTTACGGAATTTCTGGATTCGGTCTCCACGCTCAAGGCCCGCGATAGAAGCTATGCAATAGCTTAAAAGAACTTTAATCCACGCGGATGAAGTCGCGGGCATCATCTAGTAAACTATAAGAGCGCTGTATCATTTCCCACGCGTTTAACTTCACATTTCATAAGACACTCGAGACATTTCGCAAACATAACCAATACCCTTTATACACTGAAACACATAAAACGGACCCAAAACTTTGGCACTTACCCCCCAGGTAATACGACCGAAATGTGTACACCATAAAACAGTAGCACACTATCAAATAGGTCACGTATATTTTATTCGACCGCATTTTTATTACAGTACTAAACGATTTTGACTTTGAAACACGCAACTATTTGGGTTCTTTTTATTGCATAGACCTGTTACGATAAAATTGTAATGAGTATCGACTTACAACTTCATTAAAATGCTTAAGGACATCGCTTGAACTTGGTTTGTCCTTCAATCACGCAGCAATGGAAGAAAAGATCGATGTTATGTTTCGTATGGTTATGGTTACGCACCTGGAGAGTGACATAGCTACTTTTTACTCCAGAAAAACGAAAGAAGAAAAGAAGAAAAAATTATAATCTCCTCCTTTTTGGAAGTTGGTTATAAATGAACGGAATGATTGAATGAATATATATAAACTAGCTTTTGCCCCCCCGACTTCGTCCGCGTGGAATTAGATTTTGGGGTGGAATTTTCAAAAACTATGACACACGTACATCTTTATTTTTAACTGAAAGCTGTAATACCAACTTTAATGGAAACAGCTTGAAAAATGACGGACTTTCATATAAACTTCCATGCCCTATTTAAACCCCTTAGGGGTGGAATTTCCAATAATCCTTTCTTAGTGTGCGCCTACGTCATAAAAGGAACCAACTGTAAAAATTTTAAGTTTCTAACTTCAGTAGTTTAGGCTGTGCGTTGATATCTCAGTCAGTCAGTCAGTCAGTCAGTCAGGACTTTGAATTTTATATATATAGATAATATTGTAAATCACACACATTGAAACAGATAAAAAAACAATGATATAAGTATACAATTTGGCGGCCTTATAGCGATCTCTTCCAGATAACCAATGGTGTGAAAGGACATAGCTACAGATACTATAGTTCTTGCAATTCACGAGGGCGCGTGAGCTTTACTTGTGGTAACGTCGTGTACATGCACATTGCGTAAGTGTGCGTGCCTGTCAGGAGCCTAGGTGGGAGCGGGTAGGTTCTCGCAAGCTCTCGCTCACACTTATACAGATACGACACACACACAAACATGAGCCACGCGTCCTCGTGAACTGCAAGAACTATACCACGTAATGTTTATTACACACGAAGACAGATTTTAAGTAGTTACGGCAACACCATTATTTATGTACTTAGTTCGCACAAAGATTTTATGGCAAACGGACCCAAAACTTTCGCACTTACCCTAAGATTATACGACCAAAATGTATCAATCGTAAAAATGCTGTGTACAGGGCACAGGACGTGGTAATTTTATTTACCCGCATTTTTTATTACTAGCCATAACCATTCCAATGAAACACGCAAGCAATATTCATGTCGTATTACCAACACTTTGCATGATGAAGTAGTGTATAACATTTTTTATAATGGAGTAAGCAATTTGTGTGAACGGAAATGAATTAATGAATACAGAAAGGGATCACGAAAATGTATCCAAGAAATGTCTGCGCAAAGAAAAATCAATAGCTAGCTACCAAAATAATCACCTACTCTTACCCTGGGTATTGTTCTTGCAATTCACGAGGGCGCGTGAGCTTTACTTGTGGTAACGTTGTGTACATGCACATTGCGTAAGTGTGCGTGCCTGTCAGGAACCTAGGTGGGAGCGGTCAGGCGCGAGCAAGTTCTGAGCCACGCGCCCTCGTGAATTGCAAGATCTATAATTGAAATACGAAAACGTTTTCACATTGCGTAAATTATACAAAGAAAGACTAAGATGCGTCATTGGACAATCTCTTAGTATATAAGATAGTAATTTAGAAGTTTAGGTTAAATTAAAATTAATAATTAGTCAACTAAGTTAGGCTAGATTGTAATTGTACTGAGCACCACTTTGGTACTCAGAATCAACAGAAAAAAAAAACATTGCGTAAATCACACTATCAGACTTATATTAAAAAGGCGAAAGTTTGTGTGTGTGTGTGTGTTTTTGTTACTCTTTCAGGCCATAACGACAGAACCGATTTGGCTGTTTGGAATAGACATAGCTCCTACGCAGGATTACAATAATAATTTATCTCTGTGCCAAACAGCCAAATCGGTTCAGTAGTTGCGGCGTGATAGAGTAACAAACATCCATCCATACATCCAAACTTACCAAACCAATACTACTAGTAGACTTGTAGACACTTAGTAGACTAGTAGTCTAGAAGACTAGTAGACTAGTAGTAGAGTAGATACCCGCGACTTCGTTTGCGTGGGTTAAGGTTCTTTGATTTTCGCGGGAAATCTCTTATTTTCCGGGATAAAAAGTAGCCTATGTGTTATACCAGACTATACTCTATCTCTGTGCCTTTCAGCCAAATCGGTTCAATCGTTACGGCGTGATTGAGTAACAAACATCCGTTCATACATCCAAACTTTCGTATTTATAATATTATATAATATTAAGTAATATAATAGGTATTAATAGGAAGCTTCGCTCTCTCAGCTCAGGGTCGGTTAAAATAAATACCCTATCCTGAAACCTACAGGAATAAAGATATATATCTTTCATATACATCTTTCTTTAATAAAAATCCTTCCTATTAATATTAATAGGAAGGGTTTTTATTTGGATAACGTTTTTCGCTATTACTATTATTAATCTATCACTTATTTTTACACACATTTGTCTTATTATTTTTAAAAATGATTACAAATATACAATTATTAATTATTAAGCTATTGCATAGCTTCTATCGCGGGCCAGCGTGGAGACCGAATCCAGAAATTCCGTAACGAAAATAACCTGACACGGGACTCCACTACGGTGAGCCGCTAGATGGCGCATTTTTTAACAACGCCAACTAGCGGTGAGCCGCTAGATGGCGTTGATAAAAAATGCTATGCAATAGCTTTACCGCGGCAGCCCCCGAGTGCCACACGTCTTTTTATTATTATTTGTGCTATTTAACACTTTTTACAGGTCAACAAATAAATAAGTAGGGGTGAACGATAAGCGTATTTTGTCCTAATGGCGTCGGGATTATAATCGGAACATGGTTGAGTAATAAAATGTGAATTACGGCGTGACTGTTCATATAATGTTATTGCGTAATGTATATAGGATCTGGGAAATTAATTGTACCTACACCTGAAGTACCTTGAGCGTGAGTAATGTATTGCTTTTACCTGATCATGGTATTGAATGTATGATATGACAAGGCATTTTTAGGCGAGATTAACAATAATGTTTTTTTTAATCCAAAATACGACAGTCAATATTGGATAGCACTGATGAGGTCTAAGTTGGAGCGCGCTTGTCTAGAAGATGCTTATTCACTCGTGCCTTGAAGGTACTCAAATTATAGGTGGTAGGAAACACGGATGCTGGAAGAATGTTCCACACCTTAGCTGTTCTTATCAGAAACGTTGAATTAAAGCGTTTCCTTGGAGTAGGTTGGATTTCTACCATATCAAAATCGAAATCAAAGTTTATTTATTTAATGTAGACACTATATTATTCAGTAGTTTAACTGTTATATCACTTACCTGTACATGCTTCTATGCTTCTAATATTGATTGTACTAGGGCGGACATGTCTGGAATGTATTCGCCAATTCCATACATATTATAATATTGTGTTTGAAGCTAGGGCATTTCAAACACTAAAGACTAGCACACATCTAGTATTGATGTAGGGTTATTTACGTATAAATAAATAAAAACACACACACACGCACACACACACACACACACACACACACACACACACACACACACACATACCTACTCACCATACCTATACCGCCGTGCGCAAGCACTTTCACATGTTTGTTTGTTATAATTTAGTAATATTTACGTAGCTGATAAGTGAACATTGTTATAAAAGAGCGGGACCACTTAGTACCGGTATTTAAATATACTTAAAAGGTGATTTCGGCCCCTGAAACATATACAGCGTGTAACAAAAGAAAGTGTGGGTCAACCCTGAAGGAGGTGAATGTGCTCATGAAACTGAACAACTTTCCCCAAGGAACATAGGTCGAAATGTGAAAAAAAAATGTGGACCTCCCAAAAAATTGACAAAAATTGAAAATTGACAAAATTGACGATCAGCTGATTGATTTACTATAGGAGGTAAAATTTATTTTTTTCATATTTCGACCTATGTTCTTTGGGGAAAGTTGTTCAGTTTCATGAGCACATTCACCTCCTTCAGGGCTGACCCACACTTTTGTTACACGTTGTATATTCCTTGCAAGTTAGCTCGCTATCATCCTAGACTGTATTGTCACTTACCATCAGGTGAGATCACAGTCAAGGACTATCTTTTCATCGAATTAAATAGAGCAAAGGATTAAGGAGCGTATCTCACCATGTTCTGGCGACGGGCGCGTGGCACACGTAGATGTACCTCTGCACAGCCAGTGCCAGCGTCAGCCAGATGCTGGCCGTGTGGAACATCGCCGGGATTACCTGCCAACAGACATGTTACAACTTGATATTAGTGATAGATCATTTAATCAAACTGTCTAATTTTAATCTTCTAGTATATATCGCTCATTTGCGACAAGAGTGATATAATTCAAAATCGACGATGAGAGAATTCTCTTGTTAGAGAGTAATATTTTGTGGAGCGGTCTCGAAACAAAACAGCGGCCAACAAAGCGACAGAGCATTAAGTCACAATCTCTCTCGCTCTTATTTTTTTGTGCTTAGCGTAATGTTATTTTTATAGCAACAAGTATAAATGTTCGAGACTAAAATTGGTGAATTTTGAGTTATGTCACCCTTGTCGCAAATGAGCGAATTATATAAGGAAAAAGTGACTGATTGACTGATCTATAAACGCACAGCTCAAATCAATGGACGGATTGGACTGAAAGGCATACAGATAGCTATTATGATGCGGCATGATAAGGCCACGGGCTAAGAAAGGATTTTTGAAAATTCAACTCCTAAGGTACAGATTTTAGAGTATACAGATAGCGCGCTTCGGAACACGAAAGTGCGGCTTACTTTTATTCGAGTGTGCGTGACAGCACTGTCTGAACACACGCAACAGTGTACGTTAAATGTTGCCCGACTAATGAAAAAAATGCCAAATTAATGAGAGAAAACTACTAACCAATTTCAACGACATTTGGTACCAGAATAGCTTGTATCCTACAAAAGGAGATGTGCATACTACTGTGGTGGTACGCTGGCTACTTTGGAGGTACGCTGAGTATTTTAGCGGTACGACGAATACTGTCAAGATATTATGCTAGATTCATTCGTGGTACGGAGACTACTTTGGAGGTAGGGGTAGGCCAACTACGTTAGAGGTACGCAGGCTACTTTGGTGGTACGCAGAATACTTTGGTGGTACGTGGGCTACTTTTAAGGTACGCCATCGAGAATTGTATTCGCTTTTCGTTTTGTATTCGCTTTGTTGGCGCGTCTGCTGTCTTCCAAGCGCGGAATCTGGTAAATCTGTGCCCTAAGGGGGTGAAATAGGGTTTTAAAAATTGGATTTACTAGCTTGATATGAGCTTAATAATAGCGTGACTAGCTTGTTTGAAAGTAAGTCCAAAGATAGACATTTTAAATTCACAAGACTCTTACATACTCGAAATAATATACGAATATCATTTCTCTTATTAAAAGTACTTTTTACGCGACATTTTTATTAGCTTCATTATACTTAGTATCTTAGAAGACATTAAAACATGGCAGTTAATATCCTTGCTGCATTGTCTGTGATAATAACTAAGTACCTACCTATTACTATACCCGCACCTCGTTTAAGACCTGACTTGCTTGTATAATGAGGTCTAAGCTAACTAAGATGACAAGCAAGAACTTTTTTTTTTTAAAAAGGATATGAGCCAAGCTGAAATTAACTAATATCGTCCTATCCCCTCCAAATAAGCGAAAAGCTTGTGCTAGGAGTGGGTACGACAATAGTGGAACGCACTTCCAGCTTCTGTGTTTCCGGCCACGTATAATCTGAATACCTTCAAGACAAGAGTGAATAGGCATTTTCTAGGCAAGCCCGCTCCAACCTAGACCTCATCAATGCATCATTGATTGTCGTCAAGCGCAAGCCTATCTCATAAAAAAAAACATTTTATACAGAAACCAAGTTTTGTGTGGATTTTTTCGTGTAGTGTGTTGGGCGTCACTAAGTTTACACAAAGCAACTTAACACAACGGGCTTGTAAAATAACGAGCATCGCTCAAGCAGCCGAGTGGAAAACCTCATAATAAATTCAAAACGAAGAGACGCGACGCTTTCCATTCAAGTCTCGAGAATGTGGCAGCTCCATCATATTCGCGGTTAATATTTTAGTTAGTAATGTACTGCATGACTCGGTGGTTAAGAAAATTTAGACAGATGACAAATATTAGCTGTAGGTACTTAAAATTATAAGAATAGGATATAATGCGTAGAAATGTAGAGTAGATAAGGTATATACATATACAGAAATGACTAAGTATAATATTACAAAAAAGCCGTTATCGGTTGAATGGATATTTATATATCCATTCAATATTTGCACATGTTGAAAATGAAACACCCATACATTAATATTCTTAGGAAACACCTCATCACTAACACTACATAGTATAAAACAAAGTCGCTTTCTCTGTCCCTATGTATGCTTAAATCTTTAAAACTACGCAACGGATTTTGATACGGTTTTTAAGCTATTGCATAGCTTTTATCGCGGGCCAGCGTGGCCGAATCCAGAAATTCCGTAACGAAATTAACCTGACACGGGACTCCTCTACGGTGAGCCGCTAGATGGCGTTGATAAAAAATGCTATGCAACAGCTTTACCGCGGCAGTCCCCGAGTACCACACGTCTTTTTTTTTTTTAATAGATAGAGTGATTGAAGAGGAAGGTTTATATGTATAATAACATCCAATAACAGTGAATGATATAGGCTATATACTTTATACCCGTGCGAAGCCGGAGCGGGCCGCTAGTTTTTATAATAAAACTTCATGTTATTTGAAAATCGGAACTTCGAACCCCGCTCTCCCCTAGGTATTTTACGAAAACTCGTTGCATGAGTAAATAGAAATAATGTGGCAATTATTTATCTATAAGCACAAATATCGCTCATTTGCGACAAGGGTGACATAACTCAAAATTCACCAATTTTAGCGTCGAAAATTTATACTTTTTGCTATAAAAACAACATTACGCTAAGCAGAAAAAAATAAGAGCGAGAGAGATTGTGACTTAATGCTTTGTCGCTTTGTTGGCCGCTGTGTTGTTTCGAGACCGCAGCATCCGCAAAACGTTACTCTCTAACGAGAGAATTCTCTCAAATGAGCTATATGCTCTGACGTAAATCTGTTTCGTTTTAACTCTGTCTTGAGTCTGAGCTGAGTGAGAGTGCGGTCTATAGATGTCAGCCGTAAATAGGGTTGCCAGACGTCCCGTATTTCCCGGGACATCCCGTATTTTAGGCATAGTTTAAAATGTCCCGGCGGGACTGACTCTGTCCCGTATTTGAACCGTACGTCGTTTTTCATTATGAAATCGATCACACACGCAACGTTCGTAAAACGTACTCGTCTCGCTACTAACTTGCACTCGCAGCCCGCATCGACCAATGACAGTGTTAGTGTCAGAATGACAATGTTAAAACTGACTCGATCCTCAGAAAAATATAAAAAATAATTTGTCAATTATAATAAACAATTTGTAATTTTTATTTGTCCCGGGTAAAAAACTGAAATCCCCTATTTTTTTGCCCATTTAACCATTTGTCCCTTATAGGCTGAAAAAAAATCTGCCAACCCTAGCCGTAAACGCGTATAAAGCTCAACCCAAGCGACCGAATGGAATACCTCATAATAAATTCAAAAGGACGCGACGCGACACTTTCTATTCACGTCTCGACAAGACAGCGGAGACTTCATCGTATTCATCATGTTTTAGTTAACTTCATGACTCTGTATTAGCGTTGCCAGACGTCCCGTATTTCCCGGGACATCCCGTATTTTAGGCATAGTTTAAAATGTCCCGGCGGGACTGACTTTGTCCCGTATTTGAACCGTACTTCTTTTTTAATTATGAAATCGATTTAAGTATTCGGTACGGTTTAATTGTGTGACTCGCCTCGGGTCAAGTGACTGTGTAGTGTGAAGTAACTTGCACTTGCCGCCCGCATCGACCAACGACAGTGTTAGTGTAAAAATGACAATGTTAAAACCGAATCGATCCTCGGAAATATATAAAAATAAAATAAAAAATGACAATAAATAATTTTGTTTTTTTTTTGTCCCGGGTAAAAAACTGAAATCCCGTATTTTTTTGCCCATTTAACCATTGGCCCCTTATAGGCCGAAAAAATGTCTGGCAACCCTACTCTGTATAGTCACTCAAAGATGAATGACTCCTTCATACAAAGCATAATCTTCGTCTACTTATAAAAATAAATAACGGTTTTTTTGAGTTAGATTAAACAATTTTGTTTTACTACAATATTTTGAACGTAAATGCCAAAATTAAGAACATAAAAAACTTAATTAATGAATCTTCGTTTGCCATAACAGTACGCTATATTTTTAATTTTTAACCCCCGACAAAAAAGTGTTTATCTGCGTGTCTATCCGTTCCCTTGTGGGTCCCCGATGAAAGGACCGATTTTGATGCGGTTCTTGTCGTTTGAAAACTAACGTGATCGAGGTGGATTTTTGTTATAATTTATGAAAATTTGTTCAGGCATTTGATAACCATCGGATCATTTCTTATTTGATTAAAGGGTCTTCCAAACTTTCACGCGTGCGATTGATTTTGTCTGGTGGGCGGCTTTGGCCGTGGCTAGTTACCACCCTAACGTCAAAAACGTGCCGCCAAGCTATTCAGCGTTCCGGCACGATAGCGTGTAGAAACCGATCAGGGGTATGGGTTGAATCTACACTGCCATACCTCTTCCAAGTTAGCCCGCTACCATCTTAGACTGTATCGTCACTTACCATCAGGTGAGATCGCAGTCAAGGACAAGATAAATGATAACAACGATCCCTTTATTGAATAGCGCAAACATAAATTTTCATTGTTTGGAATTTACCTACATTTCAATGTTTAAAATGTCTAATTAAATTCTAAATCAAGGCAATATTAATTCGAGAAGCTTTTGGAAGGTCTTTGATCCATCTAATTCTGTACCTACGTATAATAGAACTTAATTAATCTGCCACCGGTTCGGAATGATGTTCCTTTTCAGAAACCAACCAGAAACTCCATCGTATAATTACCTCTTTTGTATGATATATCCTTAATACACAGGCTGTCTGAAAGAAATCCCTAATTAGAGATGGGTCTGCTTCATTGTACTCGCTTAATAGGTTTTGCCTAGGCTTTATGAGTGACTAGGTATCATTCGCGACTTCTTTAGAGTTAGGTTTTAAAAAGTCATTTTTTAAGCTATTGCATAGCTTCTATCGCGGGCCTTGAGCGTGGAGACCGAATCCAGAAATTCCGTAACGAAAATAACCTGACACGGGACTCCTCTCACCGCTAGATGGCGTTGATAAAAAGTGCTATGCAATAGCTTTACCGCGGCAGTCCCCGAGTGCCACACGTCTTTTTTTTTATTACTTATAGCCTTTGACTGCGATCTCATCTGAAATGACGATGCAGTCTAAGATGGTAGTGGTCTAACTTGGAAGGAATATATAGGACAACGAAATATTTTACGTGAGGAACTTAAGGCCCAAGAGACGGGTCTGCCCGCGAAATTCAAATTTAATTTGGTTTTTCGCCATTTATAAACTAGGATGACAAAGTAGGCTTATGGTATTTAAATTGCGCCAATGGCAGTATCATCTTCACAGGTTTATATACTAATCTTTACGTGAAAGTATCCAGTTTAAGAAATTAATCAAAATAATGACTAATTTGTGAGTAGCTCACGTCAAACTCATTATTTTGATTAATTTCTTAATCTGGATACTTTCGCGTAAAGATTAGTACATACACCTGTGAAGATAATACTGCCATTGGCGCAATTTGAATACCATAAGCCTACTTTGTCGTATTAGTTTACAAATTGCGAAAAACCAAATTAAATTTGAATTTCGCGGGCAGACCCGTCTCTTGGGCCTTAAGTTACAGTAGTAAATTGCAGTTTTTTATGCTGTTACAATCGTAGAGAACTTTCTATCCTTTTTGGGTAAACGGCTCTATTAGTCTATGGCTGGCGAGAGTGTATCTGCTCCGTCGTCTCATATGCTAGTCTGTAATTTCCCGCGGAAACTCGGTGTCTTGCGTGCGGGAAATGGTTCTTGGGGAATGGTAAAATTTTACTAAGAAATTCTACTTTCAGAGATTTTCGCTAACACTTTACACAATGGGTGTACACTTTACGCGGTAGGTGGGCATTAAAATAATATTACTTCGTTGACTAAATATATAAAAGGCAAAGGTGACTGACTGACTGACTGACTGACTGACTGACTGATCTATCAACGCACAGCTCTAACCACTGGACCGATCGAGCTGAATTTTGGTATACAGGTAGCTGTTAGGACTTAGACATCCGCTAAGAAAGGATTTTGGAAAATTTCAACCCCAAGAGGGTTAAATAGGGGGGTTAAAAAATCGAACTTGACGTGAGCGAAGCCGCGGGTTACAGCTAGTAAATAATAATTCTATCTTCCATCAAGTATATAGTTAACAAAAAATTGAAATTATGATATATGTAGAAAGGTAGAGTAAAGCTTTATTAACTACAAAGTATTAATGGGAGCACGTAATAAATTGGTAGTTTCATATTATTTAATAAATAGGTAGATCTATTTTGGACTGTATTTCGATCACAATAAGATGGAAAATCTTCAATAATATAACCATTGTTAGAAATAGAGCTAAAATTTAATTACTAAGAAAACCTTGTGAATACCGTTTCATCGTTCAAAATTATCTTTCTGATACGAAAATGTTAAAGCTGTATTTCGTGCACTTTCAACTGATTTCGAACTCTATTCTTATCGTGGTAAGAAACAAAATTGTAACAAATAATGTTTCAGGGATAGAGCTGAAATAAGTACTAAAAGAGCTTTAGGAAAATACCGTTTTATCATTTCATAAGGATTTTCTCTGAGCGATCCCGATAAAATTTAACGAGAAACCCAATTTACACGTTTCAAAAATGACAATTAAAAATGTTGTAACTCATTTTTAAGGCCGTCTTGCACCAGCCGCTTATTCAAATTCAAATTCAAAATTATATATTTCATGTAGGCCAACTTGTAGCTCTTATGACACGTCATGACTCTACCACCGGTTCGGAATGCAGATTCTGCTGAGAAGGGCCGGCGAGAAACTCAGCAGTTGCTCTTTTCATAACCAAAATATTACAATAATAATGTACAGTTACATAATATTACAATGTTTAGTTAAATTTTGTAATGTTGTTACTATTTGGCAAGTTTATTTATTTATTTATTCTGTACTTCATAACCTTAAAAACTAAACTTAGATATAGAAAGGACGTGTACAAGGGGCCACAGAATTTTTTATTTGTATCACCTATCATACGAGGCACAGAATTTTTTACTTGTATCACCTATCATAGAAGGCACAGAATTTTTCACTTGTATCACCTATCACAGGAGGCACAGAATTTTTTACTTGTATCACAGTAGGTACAGAATTTCTTACTTGTATCAATTGTGACAGGAGGCACAGAATTCTTTAACTTGTATCACCTATGACAGGAGTCACAGAATTTTTTACTCGTATCACAGTAGGTACAGAATTTCTTACTTGTATCAACTATCACAGGAGGCACAGAATTCTTTAAGTTGTATCACCTATGACAGGAGGCACAGAATTTTTTACTTGTATCTCAGTAGGTACAGAATTTCTTACTTGTATTAACTATTGTAATAAAAATTTTTTTGAAAAAAGTAACTGCTGAGTTTCTTGCCGGCTCTTCTCAGCAGAATCTGCATTCCGGACCCGCGGTGGTAGATTTAAGACGTGTCATAAGAGCTACAAGTTGGCCTACATGAAATAAATAAATTTTGATTTTGATTTTGATTTTTATGACAGGAGGCACAGAATTTTTATTCGATATCAAGGAGGGAGATACCTTTGTCGGGGACGAAAAATATGACATGGGTTAATGTAACGGAGAAAATATACCGGTATTGTTATTGTTTCCGATCTAGTTTCTTATTTGACGTTTTGTATTGGGAAAGCCATCAGGGAAAACTGAGGTCTACCTTTTACTTAATAATAATTTCTTTTTGCGAGACAAGCAGTAATATTTTAACCTGTAGTTACCAAAATATACGTATTACTATACAATCTATATATCTACACAACTATTATAAAGAGGAAAGATTTGTATTTTTGTGTGTATGTTTGTAACGAATTGGCTCTAAAAGTACTGGACCGATTTGGCTGAAATTTAAAATGGAGATAGACTATACCTTGGATTGAAACATAGGCTACTTTTTATCCCGAAAAAAAATACAATTTCCGTGGGATTCCAAAAAAACCTCAATCCACGCGTACGAAGTCGCGGATATCAGCTAGTATAAAAGAAAGTCGTGTTAGTTACACTATTTATAAGTAAAGAACGGCTGAACCGATTTGGCTGAAAAGTTAATTTGGTTGGTGGGGAGGTAGCTTAGAACCAGGAGACAGACATAGCATACTTTTTCTCCCGTATATTATAATACAAAGTCGGGTATGTTGGGACACTTATAACTCTAAAACGGCTGGACCGATTTTCATGGTTTTTGGTTTGCTGTATTTGTCTCCATCCCGAATAGCAGAATAACTTTTAAAATATCGAAAAAATTCACGAAAAAATTTCATTGTCTCATACATTTTATATTGAAAGGGGTTTTGATGGCAAGGAAAGTGACCTTTTATCCCGGAAAATCAGTATCCTAAATCAAGCGGACGAAGTCGCGGGCAAAAGCTAGTATAATATAAAGAAAGAATACAAATACATAAGAAAAGAATTTTATTAAAAAATCCAACGAAAAATTACTTCACTGGGGAAGCTTATGCTTACTTAGTCCTTGGTTTCAATTTTCGTTATCCTGCCCCTAAAAGCCTGTACTGTAGCTAAATCTAGGTATAACTGCCTCGTTGGTCTAGTGGTTATTAAGTTCGACTACGGATGACGAGGTCTCGGGTTTGATTCCCGGGTCGGGCCAAAAATGTATTGGGTTATCTGTAAGAAATTTTCAGTACTAGCCCGGAGTTAGGAAGTCGGTGGTGAGTCACCCCCGTGCCTCGGAGAGCACGTAAAGCCGTCGGTCCCGCTCCTGATCTCTTTCCGGTCGTGTTGGATTTTCCGTCCCATCGGGCTATGAGAGTGAGGGAATAGAGTGCACCTGTGTTTGCGCACACACTTGTGCACTATAATATCTCCCGTGCAGATGGCTAATCTCTGTAGAGATTGGCTGCCGTGGCCGGATTAGGTCGGGAGGATCATTATTATTATTATATACAATACTAGCGGCCCGCTCCGACTTCGCACGGGTATAAAATATATAGCCTAGCCTATGTCATTCACTGTTAATGGATGTTATCAATACATATAATAAAATTGTAGAAAAGTGGTGACTGTACAATGGAAATATATAAAAAAAAGTAGCAGGGGTTGTTATTATATCGATGCCGAACCCGAAATTGTAATTAATTTTTTTTTGTCTGTTTGTCTGTGTGTTTGTGCACGCTAATATCAGAAACAGCTTATTCGATTTAGTTACGGTTTTCACTAATATATTGTAGCAAGCTTCACTTAACATTTAGTGTTTATTTCATGTCAATCGGTTCATAAATAAAAAAGTTATGTCAATTTAAAGAATCACGGCGAACATTTTTAACGTACAGAGTACGTACTACACGCCTTGCGCCTGAGCGTCGACGGTATATGTAATTCAAAATATGCTGCCCGAAAAGTCACTATTCCACGCGAACGAAGTCGCGGACACAGCTAGTTATACATATAAACCTTCCTCTTCAATCACTCTATCTATTAAAAAAAACCGCATCAAAATCCGTTGCGTAGTTTTAAAGATTTAAGCATACATAGGTACATGTATAGATATAAAACCCAACAAGAGATAGCAGTTACCAAAATTATACCCAAACTAACAATGGTATAGCAGACAATGATAATGTTATCAGGTTTGAAGGCCTAGTTCAAGACAATAGAACTATGCCGGCTGTCTCGACCGGGTAGATAGCCGGTTACAAAACCCGGGTATATTAATACCCGGGTGCTCTTTGTATACTTTTTTCTTAGTCTCAGTGAAATCAGCATTTCGGAGCTACGATATTCCTTTCAAATGCAAAATTTGAAAGCCAATTTTTAAGGAAAAAACTTCAGTGATATTTTACTGTTTATTAAAAAAATAAAAAAGACGTGTAGCACTCGGGGACTGCCGCGGTAAAGCTATTGCATAGCATTTTTTATCAACGCCATCTAGCGGCTCACCGTAGAGGAGTCCCGTGTCAGGTTATTTTCGTTACGGAACTTCTGGATTCGGTCTCCACGCTGGCACGCGATAGAAGCTATGCAATTGCTTAAAAACACATCGCAAATGATATTCTACTAGGGATGAGTTATATACTCACAAAACAAGCGAAAAACTTGTTCCGAACGACGAAGCTATATAATAGAGTACTTGATTGTTAAATGACATGACAAATTACGACAAATATCTGCCATTACGAGCTTCATTTACCGCACGCTTGTAACGTATCCACCTCTTTTTATACATATACTATACCTATCATAGATCGCAAACCCCTATTTTATTACGTTAGGGGTTGAATTTTCTAAAATACTTTCGTAGTTCCCTAGGTCATAATAGCTATTCCACGCCAGCCCAATCCGAATTTTGAGCTATGCGTTGATAGAGTCAATAAGTTAGTTACCTTTTTAGAAAATAGATAATAATGAAATTAAGAAGTGAATTAGGGAGAAACATTCCCTAAGAAGTAAATAACTGAATTTAAATCGAGCAATTCTCCACTCGACACGACTTCCATTCGTACACAGATTTCGCCAAGATTCGTGAACCGCTTTACTTATTTTTTTATATTTTATTTCGTTAAAAGGAAGGCTCGTGGAATGGTTCCACAAAAATTTCATTAACTTCAGCTGAGTGGCCTTTTGGCTGTCGTGGCTTATTTGAAGGCTGTTTTATATCTCAATAACAAAGACTAGCTTATGCCCGCGGTTTCGTCTGTGGAAATATTAAATCCCTTGGAATTTGTTCATTACAATTTACTTAGTTACAATATAAGGTTATTCAAGGGGCAGACCCGGGACCAATAAATTCCTGAAAAGCCGGCAACGCATTGGTGGTGCCTCTGGTACTACAAGTGTTCATGGACGGCGGTAATCACTTTACATCAGGTGACCCACCAGCACGCGCCCTCGTGAATTGCAAGAACTATACGTTACATCGACAAATAGTAGTCACAATAGACGGTAGAAAGACTTATATCTAAAGAATACCTTTGTGAAACAAAACTCGGATAACAACCAACTTGGGAAGCACTTGAATTATTCAAGGCGATAATAAAATGTCGCTTTAATCAGTGGGGTTTAAACAAAAGAGCTTTATGTTAAGTATTAAATAATGCGTGCTTAGCGTAATCTTGGTTTAATTGTTATTTTCTTTTACAATTCTTGCAATTCACGAGGGCGCGTGAGCTTTACTTGTGGTTACGTTCGCGTTATGTACATGCACATTTTTACTTTAATTCTGACTTATGCTAATTTGAATTTATAAAATTGTCTCATAATTTTACTTACTTACTTTAAATAATTTTTATAATCATGTATTATTTGCATACTATTAATTTATCTCTTTTACTGACAATATCTTATTGAAGCCGTTTTGATGAAAATGTTTCCACTTTGGGCCATCGCAACACATATATTATTTATTTAAACATATTTTGAGGAACTTTTATATGTATATTTGTTTTTACAAAAAAAAAATACATTTCGTTTTTGCTTTATATGTGGATGGTAAATATATATAATTACAGTCCATCATATTAACTGCAGCAGTGTACAAATGATAAATTACTAGCCTTTGCCCGCGCCTTTGCTCACGTTAAGTTCGATTTTTCAAACCCATATTTTATCCTCTTAGCGGATCTAATCCGAAAATTCTTTCTTAGCAGACGCCTATGTCATAACAGCTATCTGTATGCCAAGTTTTAACCTGATACCTCCAGTCGTTTGAGCTGTGCGTTGATAGATCAGTCAGTCAGTCAGTAATTTTTAACATCTAGCAACCTGCAACATCCTAATTAAACCCAAATCCAAATTGTCAGGCAGAATAAATAGTAGAGCAAGCAGACAAACATATTTGTCATCTGAGAGTTCTTTATCCTCTGAACCCAGAATCTCTCATATCGGAAATCTTAGCTTTGTTAAGAAGAGATACAAAAATTTACAGAAACATTTAATATTATTCTGAATTATTCAGGATCTTGTCGAGCCGTTTCTTATCCGGTTTTACTCCACAAAAGCGTTTAATGTTATCCGGGATTATAACCGGGTTTCAAGATGAATCTAATTCCGTACTGAATAATATAATGGAAAATATTTTTTTTTGAATAGCTTTTACAAAGTGCTTTCAATTTGTTATCTGAATTTTTCACTGGTTCCGAATGAAGAACAACCGAGAAACTGCAGATTTAAATAATTATAAACTACAAGCTGATATCCGCGACTTCGTTCGCGTGGATTGAGGTTTTTAATTCCCGCGGGAACTCTCTTATTTTCTGGGCCTAAGTAGCCTAAGTGTTTTTCCAGACTATCTCTGAGCCAAATTTCAGTCAAATCAGTTCAGTTCTGGTGCTGCAGCAGCTGTCGGTCCTGCGCTTGATCTCTCTCTGGTCTTATCGGATTTCCGCGGTGTTTGCGTACACAATTGTGCACTATAATATCTCCCGCGCAGATGGCCAATCTCCACAGAGATTGGCCGGATTCGGTCGGAAGGGCATTACTTAATTTTCTCCATCTTAAACTGAGTAACTGTGGCTGAAGCTCTGTGATTGAATGTTCTTATGAAGATCAGAACAACAAATCTTTTTACAGCAAAAATAATTTAGTGAGGAGATTTAATAATTCCAAGAGGTGATTTTAAAAATCGTTGGATATTTCAAGCGGTATTTCTTCAGTCCTTGAATTATTCAAGAAGTCTTTCGCGAGACGCTTGTTATTTGCTTCTATTTCAGAAAGGCATTTTATCCGGGCACTTACCCGGGTATATCAGATAACAGTAAATAGTTCGTTCGCGTTTCGGAGTCAATTATTTTAAATAACTTAATTATTATAAAATACAATACCCAACTGAAATCTAATCTACAATTAAGTTATAGATAAAGGCAAAGTAATGGTTATTTATTTCAAACAAAATATAGTACTATATTATTTTGCAGTGAAGTTTGACAAACCATTTTGATAACGCTTTCATTTTCAGACCGACATTTTTCTTGCAAATACGCTTCTATATGTTCATGTTTTTATTACATTTTAGAGCTGGCGATAGCACCTTAATGATTATGCTTGGTTGCATTACGCTGCGTTGGATTGGTGCTTTACGTCTGGTTGGGTTACGATAAGATCAGATCGGGTCTGACTGGGTAAGGTTGATATAAATTGGGTCACATTGGGGGTCGGGTTGGAGACTGAAGTGCAATAAAATCTTACTTTATTCATATAATGCCACGCCTCACAGGCTCAAAAGCTTGTAATGGTTCCCGAAGGTGTACATATAGAACAACCACGGACTATCGCCATCGGCACAACGTTGGTAAGGGTCCTCATGTGATGTCGGGAGAGTAAACCACGATCGACGTGTTTGCGACTATATAATCAGATCTGGTCTGATCGGGTCTGATCGGGTCTGATCGGGTCGGGTCGGGTAGGTGACTGAAGTGCAATAATCTTACCTCATTCATATAATGCCACGCCTCGCACGCTCTCACAGGACTCAAAGGCTTGTAGTGGTTCCCGAAGGTATACATATAGAACAGCCATGGTGCGGGGAATAGCATCGTGAACATGTCACATAGCGCCATCGCCATCAGCACCACATTGGTGGGAGTTCTCATGTGACGCCGGGAGAGCACCACCACGATCAACGTGTTGGCGACTGTGGTTGTGGCCAGCAAGAACGGGGCGATGTATCTGTTGAGTAAATTGAAACGTTAAATATTTCTGAGGTAACAACCTACGAATAAATAATAAGTAAGGAAGTCTAATTCAGTACAAAATCCACTCAAAAAATGGCCTACTTCAAACCAAAACGACGTATGATTCAAAATACGAATCATACGAATCACTTCCGAGGTTACAGGTAGATATGCTTGGTGATTGGTTCGAATTCAGAACGAAAGCAATGATTGGTTCGCGCGCGTGCTGCTATGCTTGCTATGACAGCTGAGACATTGGACGATGTTATGAAAATTTGATGTGCAAGAAAAATGACCAACTGTTGACGTGCTATTTTTGTTTTTAATCCCCGCCTCTAACGGCTTAATTTTAATCTCCACCCAATTCGGCGCAATTTGAGGCTCATTTTTTTAACGCAGTTAGACTTCCTTACTTAGGTATTATTTATTCGTAGGTGACAACAGCAAAAAGGTGGAAGAAAATTGGACCCAACCTGTCGTTTGTAACATTAAGGTTTTGTAATTCGTAACTGATTAAGATGTATACCTAATAACTGTTTTTGTGTGACAAAATATTCATCTCTATAAACAAAGAGGTGATATCTATTAACCAGACATCGTCACAAACTAGTAACACAATCCTGTCGTCTGCTTAGAGTGCAGAAATCCCTTCTGGGGTCGCTTTTAGAACTTGATTCCGAAAGAATTAGTAGATTTACCATTACACAAAAAACAGTGTGTAAAGAAACATTTAATAAATAGTGGCTAAAAGACAGTAAGTAAATCATTTAATGACAAAAGTTGCTTGGAAGGAATGGTGCTTCAACTCTCCACAAGATAGATAAGCTACATAATGTAACATTTTTGAGTTATTCAAGGGGCGGACCAATAAATTCCTGAAAAGCCGGCAACGCATTGGTGGCGCCTCTGGTACTACAAGTGTTCATGGGCAGCGGTAATCACTCAACATCTGGTGACTCGCCTGCTCGTTTGCCCGCTATTCATATAAAAAAAATGTACGAGAAAGAGGGAATGACAAACGTAAATTGTCTCTTAACTATGTCTAAGGACACAAATGAACAGAAATAAAACTGTCAGGAAGGTTCGAAGTGAAAAGAATGGGTGATCAATGATACGGCAAAATGTCAAATTATGTTCCCAACTCCTTGATAGGAAGGTAACCGATCTCAATGGGGAAGTGACAGAAAAATTTATGACACCTTATCAGTTTTCTCCAATATTTTTACTTTACTACCTTACTAATATATATATATATATATATTTTTTTTTTTTTTTTTTTAATAATAATAATTCATTTATTTCCTCCACATTACACACAATATCATAGGATTTTACATTTGAGTAACAATATTTCACACTAATGTGGGGACTGGTGCTTAAACTAGGTTAAACCTGTGTTTCAAGTCACCAGGCCCTTTCCCTTAAAACTAAAGGATACATATTATTATACAAGAAACAACGGGAGTAATGTGTTTGCATGGATATTAAGTTATTTGTATTGCGCGCGCGCGCGCGCGCGCCTGTTTGTGTGTGTGTGTGTGTGTGTGTGTGTGTGTGTGTGTGTGTGTGTGTGTGTGTGTGTGTGTGTGTGTGTGTGTGTGTCTGTCTGTCTGCGTGTCTGTGTGCATGTGGGTGTGTGTGCGTGTGCGTGTGTGTATGTATGTATGTGTGTTACTATTTTAGGGTTCTAATGAATTTCTCCGTCTCATCGTAGTCTAGTTCTATTAGCCAGTCAAATATTCGGGTTTTGCAATTGTGTGTATTCAGATCGTATATATTTAGAATTTTATTAGCTTTATAGGTACTCGTAAATGCGAAAGTGTGTGTGTTTGTTTGTTTGTTGGTTTGTCCTTCAATAACGCTGCACCAGAGCTACGGATCGACGTGATTATTGCATGGGTATAGTTGAGGACCTAGAGAGTGACAGCCTACTTTTTATCCCCGAAAATCAAAGAGTTGACGACCTCCCTGGCGCAATAGTGAGCGCTGTGATCTTATAACTGGGAGGTCTCGGGTTCGATTCCCGGCGGGGACAATTTGGGAATTTATAATTTCTGGATTGTCTCTGGTCTGGTCTGGTGGGAGGCTTTGGCCGTGGCTAGTTACCACCCTACCGTCAAAGACGTGCCGCCAAGCGATTTAGCGTTCCGGCACGATGGCGTGTAGAAACCGATTAGGAGTATGGGTTGAATTTACACTGCTATACCCCTTCCAAGTTAGCCCGCTACCATCTTAGACTGCATCGTCACTTACCATCAGATGAGATCGCAGTCAAGGGCTATCTTGTCACCGAATAAAATAAAAAAAAGAGTTCCTGCGGGATTTTAAAAACTAAATTCACGCGGATAAGTCGCTGGCATCGGCTAGTAATAATCCTACTAATATTATAACTGCGAAAGTTTGGGTATATGGATGTTTGTTACTCAATCACGCTGCAAGGGCTGAATCGATTTGGGTAAAATTTGGCACAGAGATAGATTATAGACTGGAATAGCACTACAGGCTACTTTTTATCGCGGGCATCCAAAATACCTCAATACACGCGAACGAAGTCGCGGGTATAAGCTAGTATAATAATAATTCGAATTTCAGGGAATTCGATAAACTCTTCTTGTGTTACTGAGCTATAACAGGCATATAGGACGTTTCGGGGACTTGGACCTTCCTTGAATATAGGACTTTCGGGGATTTGGACCTTCCGAGAATAGGACTAGGATTGGACGTTCGGGGAATAGGGCGCAACGGACATATTG
This sequence comes from Hipparchia sbordonii, assembly GCA_038048805.1. Lineage (NCBI taxonomy): Eukaryota > Metazoa > Arthropoda > Insecta > Lepidoptera > Nymphalidae > Hipparchia > Hipparchia sbordonii. Next base: position 5,375,752 of record CM076117.1, on the reverse strand, counting down.
GACGTTCGGAGAATCCAGTTAGTAACTTACCCATACATAGGTTCCGCATAATTGATGGGAAACTCGCAAGTTACGTTCAAGTAAACATGCGAGTGATTTGACCCACAGTAGTCGTCGGACGTAAAGTTGGAGTACCCAAGGTCAGTAATGTCATCGCCGAAACTGTAGTTGAATCTGGCTTCGTCGGGGAATAGCCTCTCAGTGGGAAGATATCTCGACGTATTGCTCAGGGAGTTCTCGAGCCAGTCATCGTTCGACCCCATCTTGGATTTTTCCTTGGCTATCTTACGATTGGTCTTGACATCGTTGCGTGGTCGTGTATTGTTTTTTTTTAATTTGTTGTTTGAGTTACGTCATTCTTTTCTGATCTGTGGACAAGAGAAAATTAGTTGTTAGTTTATTTTTACCACGGTAAATGTAAAAGGTATATTATGTTTGTATTTACTGAGCCGTTTTTGATGAATAAAATCTTGTATTAAATCAATCGATTCGTTTGATGGTCCGGGTGTCATGGACTACATTTTTGGTCGATTTTAAAAAAAGAGGAGGCTCAATTCGTCGGAACTTTTTTTTTTTGTATGTTCCCCGATTGCTATACGACTATACGATTATGAATAAGAGCAAATCGCTTGCGGTTAGTAAATGTGTAGATTGGTCCTATGCAGCTGCATTACACTAAAAAACTTAAAATAAAAATAAATAAAAATTATTAAGCTATTGCATAGCTTCTATCGCAGGCCTTGAGCATGAAGACCGAATCCAGAAATTCCGTAACGAAAATAACCTGACACGGGACTCATCTACGGTGAGCCGCTAGATGGCGTTGATAAAAAATGCTATGCAATAGCTTTACCGCGGCAGTCCCCGAGTGCCACACGTCTTTTTTTTTTGAAAGATTGACCTCAAAGGCCACTACAAAATAATTTTAGTTTTTACACGTATATGTTTAAGTCGGGCTAGCGTCGCACATCGGTTTTATAGTTTCAATTTAGGTCCGCCCGACTTCAACATACGTGTACAAACGATTATGTTGAAGTGGCGTTTGAAGTCGCTTTTTTTAAAATAATTTTGAAACTGTGGAACCAACTTCCTGCGACGGTGTTCCCAGTAAATTACAACATGGAGTTATTCAAGGGGCGGACCAACAAATTGCTGAAAAGCCGGCAACGCATTGGATGGTGCCTCAGGTGCTACAAATGTTCATGGGCGGCGGTAATCATTTAACATTAGTTGACCCGTCTGCTCGTTTGCGTTTTAATATAAAAAAAAATACATTTTTTTTTATGTAGGAACAAAATCAATTAGGATGTTAACATAGGCCGAAATCTTAACCACTGCATTATATTATTGGGTGAAAGGGGTATTTTTGGGTTAGGGGCTTAAAATAAGTATTACTTCGTCACTTTCTTTTGAAATGTGTAAAGAAGACACCATAAGCCTTTACGTAAACCTCATTCTTTATGGCGGGATAAAGTATATGAATATGTAAAGTACGCAGCTTTCCTCGAGGCAAGATAAACTTAGTGAATTTCGCCTTTTTTTCTGGCACTTTTACTTCAATATTTTAAAAATTCCTTCCCTTTTCCCTTATACATTTTTTATCTTCATCAATTTTTTTCTTACCTTTTTTGTTGCATGAAAAATTCACTTACAAAGGTTTTTAGCCGAGTATGGCAAAGGAACGGTTATGATTTTAGCAATCTATGTATGTATTTACGTATGTTCCACCATAGCGATTAAACTACTGAACCGAATTTGATGAACGAGGAGTCGATTCGTTATGATAGTCCGGGTGACAGTATTTCTTAGTCCGCCCCTTGAATAATCCCATATTGTAATTAAGTGAGAACACCGTCGAAGGGAGATGATTCCACAATTTGGTAGTACGTGGAAAATGAGGGAAGTTTTATTTAACGGCAGGATCTCCGAAAACAGCCTGTTTTTGATTCAATAGTAAACAATCAAATATTTTTTGTTTTGATAGGTTTAAAATATATGTTGTAGTTTAATACACGTTCTAAATTATTTTACCGTTCAAAAGTCCATATTTTGAACTTCATTCGATCAAATAATATTCCGAAAACAGTGTTGTTTTTAATTATTTTTCAGGTTGTATTTATAGTATATCAAAGTTAAACTAAAAAAAAAATGTCAAAACATAGGCAAAATCTTTTAGAAGAATATTTTACCGTTAATTTTTCTCTAAAAAGTTTTCTTTTTTTTTATCATGACTGTTTTACTTTTTTATAACAAAGTGGCTCGTGCACCTCACTTCAATTGCTTGCAAGTTACTGCAGCCGAAGATCGTGCCCTTAATGAACACTGTGGTGCGAACGCTGCCATTTTGAGTTTGCAAACTTGTTAGTTTAACGTGTTTGAGACATCAAAGGTATACTGTAGTTTGAAATTCCGAGCTGAATAAAGGCATCCTCTGCTTTATCCCGTGACGTCACCCCTAGAGCACTGTCCGGGATTGAATTAGCCCTGAGGTGAACGGAAGCCGTGTGTTGCGGACGTTAGGACGTAATTAGAGCAGTTCCGGTGGAAATTTTGTCTTTATACCAATAATTTAGTTATAACATATAAGTTACTAGAGGACGGCCGCGACTTCATCCGCGTGGAATTAGGTTTTGGGGTGGAATTTTCAAAAACTGTGACACATCCTTCTTTATTTTTAATCGAAAGGTAAAATACAGATTTTTATAGATAGTATAACTTCTAAAATGACGGACTTTCATACAAACATTCATCCCCTATTTATTCCCTTTGGGGGTGGACTTTTCAAAATCTGTGGAACACGTGTTTCTTTATTTTTATTTGGTTTCATGGATATAACTTGAAAAATGACGGACTTTCATACAAACTTCCATCCCCTATTTAAACCCCTTAGGGGTGGAATTTCCAATAATCCTTTCTTAGTGTGCGCCTACGTCATAAAAGGAACCAACTGTAAAAATTTCAAGTTTCTAACTTCAGTAGTTTAGGCTGTGCGTTGATATCTCAGTCAGTCAATCAGTCAGTCAGGACTTTGAATTTTATATATATAGATTGTTATAAGATAATACGAGTACGTACCACGGTAATTATTTTAGTTGGGATTGTCGATATTTCGATCCAATTGCATGGACCGTGGTCACGACGAGACTGCGGTGTTGCGAGACGTCAAATTGAAGCTGTCATGAAACTATCCAACTAAATAATTACCGTGGTACGTACATGTATTATTTTATAACAATTATGTTATTAAAGCAAGAATTAAGTCTAAAATCTTTAGTTATAAGTATGCATCCTTAAGGCTTTTAACCAACTTCCAAAAAAAGGAGGAGGTTCTTAATTCGTTGGAATCTTTTTTTATTTTTTATGTACTTTCCCCGATTACTCGAAGACGCCTGGACCGATTTGGAAAATTCTTTTTTTGTTTGAAAGGGTATACTTCGCAGGTGGTCCCATTGTCATCAGGTCAGGATCTGATGATGGGATCCTGGAGAAATCGAGGGAACTCTTAAAATTTTATATGCACAATTGATATATATTGTAGTGGCGTTTGAAGTCGATTTTATAAAAAGAATTTTTACGTTTATATTATCCGTAGTCAGGTAAAAAATAATAACAAAAAAAATATAATATATACGCGACGAATTCTCTTTTTTTCATCCGTCAAAAAAGAAACAAGCAATCAACGATCAAAAGAAATACCAACCGCCCCATTATTACTAGAATTTACCGACTTTTCTGAACATTTCATTCGAAATAATTTCTTTTTGCTTCAATTCTCTTTGAAAGGGGTAACGTTGATATTTATTTAACTTGGCGTACCTAATTTCCTTTCGCATTATCGAAATGCCTTTTACATATGTACGATACCTCCTACGTAAGTTGTTGTATCCCCAAAACGCTTACGTGACGCGTTAATTGTTGAGGAGGTCAATAAAATGGTTTAGGACGTCATTTTAGTAACGATACAACTTTATACATCTTGAAAGTATATTAAATGCTGTTTTTTTTTTAAACGAACACATAAAATAGATAAAAAAAAATGATAAGTGCAACAATCCTAAAATGCGAATTTTGTGGGATACCACAACTTACGTGGGAGGTATCGATCTATACATGATATATATATATATCTTGGAAAGCAATCTTACTTCTCAATTATGTCAAATGAGGGATAAATTGACATAATTGGTAACACACACTGAACTTCTGAATCTATGATTATAATAATAGGTACCTACTGGATTCGTTAATCCTATACAAATGACAGCTTAATTATGGAACAATTTGAAGCGCCATATTTGACATAGTTACGAGTGTCTCTGGAACTAATAATACTACAAATGGCACACCAACCTTTAGAATTAATGTATCAAATCATCTTCGACCATTTAGCCGGGACGAGCCTTTACGCAGATTTAGTACTGAATATATTCTGCCACTTTCTGCGGGAGGTGAGGTAATGACGTACAGCCTACGTACAGCACACATTTGCTCACTTCCGCACACTCTTGTAAAAAACTTAATAAAACTGTCACACTTACAAGCTAACACGTACGTTTGTACATGTACTTCGGCAGAGGGGAATGCGTGCGCTTGCCAAGTCCTGGCTAAATGGTCGAATGAAATCATAGATGACGGTAGGGTGGTAACTAGCCACGGCCAAAGCCTCCCACCAGACCAGACAGAAACAATTCAGAAGTTATAAATTACCAATTTATGTTGTACTAGAACAAGTGTCATTTTAAATTCTAAATACTTTTAACTATACTCATGTACCTACTTACTTTTTTTTCATATTACCTATTATGTTTAAAACTTTATATTTTAAGGAATTGTGTTACTAACCATCGCTATTGAAATGTATTTACTTAACTGCATGTTGTGTTTACTTTAAAACGATTTTGCACACACTGTGCATGTATATAATGTATTAGATTATAAGCCTTTGTAAAAATCACTAGTAAACCCAATAAATAAAATAAAAAATAAATAAAATTACCGTACTTGTTTTCTTTACCTATTCCATGATTGGCGAATTGAATTCGCTTCCGCAGTGGGTTTGTATTTTACTGGATAGCGCTGCAGAATCGGTATTTCTAGTGAGCTGACTTAATTTCTGACTCAAGAAGATTTAACTAATTTAACGAAGTTCTCTCGGCCCGTTTATTCGGCGACAATCAACTCGGCGGCGACTCGGTTTCAATTATTCTTATCAGTTTGGAGTTCTTGTTATGAAATGCTTACCTAATGCAGCTGTGGAGTCTTACAGTCTCCAACCTAATGCAGTCTTACAGTCTCCACGGAGAGCTTACTGCTGCTGGCTGGTTTATGAGCTGGCCACTTTTATCTTCATATTCGAAGACGTTCAAACTTAGAATGATATTTGAATGTTGTTTGGAATTGTAAGTTGGACAGGCGTCGTAATTATTATTCTATTAACCACCGTCTGAGCCGGAGGTCTAGAATCAAAGTTGTATTCTCAACGCCCGTCCACGTCGGACGCACACAACGCCTGTTCATCCAGTTTAAGTTTGTTATGTTATATTCTTTTATTGCTGAATAATTACAAATGTTCAATAACTAGTGTGACACGGTTTTAATTTGAATAGGGCTCAATTTACCCCCTATACAGCCACTGTCTTCCTACTAAATATTTATATATTTGCTAGATGATACCCGCGACTTCGACCGCGTGGATTAAGGTTTTTTTGATTCCCGCGGGAACTCGTTAATTTTCCGGGATCAAATGTAGCCTATGTGTTAATCACGGGTATAAGCTATCTCCATTCCAAAGAATCAAATCGGTTCATTCATTGATGCGAGATGGAGTAACAAACATACACACACACACCACACACACACACAAATACGCACGCACGCACACACATACATCCACACACACTTTAAAAATTTCGCCTCTATAAAAGTTAATAAATAACCACTGATTCACAATATATTAATACATTGTGTATCAAAATCTGGACGCATATTATACAATGTAATAATATAGTAGTTTTTTCGTGAAAATGTAACAAATATCCATCCATTCATTCATCCATTCTCACAAGCTTTTGTATTTATAATATTAGTAGGATTTAACGTCTTGCGCACTACTGAAGTATCAAAGTCAAATTCATCCTCAGCTCATGACAAATTCATAATATTAGTAAAATATTAATAATATAATCAAACCAAGGAAATCAACTTGGACCAGAAAAAGACCCTGGGTTTCCTTCTTAACGTGATGAAATTTATAATTTTATACTGCGGAGGAAAAGTTGACAGAAAAGCAAAAATAGAATTGAGATAACACGATTTCAGAGTTTATTTATCTAAATCAAACTTTCTGTCCCTTTTGGAAAAGTAATTATTCTTTCATTGAACAACTTTTGTTTTCGAAAAACGCTTAAAGAACTTTTCTCTTGTCTGTGACATCTTTGTTTTTGTAACATTTGAAAGGTTTTAAGTTTTAATTGGGACGATTAAGAGGACTTTGCTCAAGCGGCTCCCATAGAAACGAAGTTAGATTCTTAATTGAACGTACTCTATCAAACCGAACGAAGTTTAATAACTGTTGAGTTAGTATAAGATTTACTTCGATTTATCGCACCGAACACAATTTCACCCTCACCACCTGGGTGCCTGGAGCACTTCGACCATCCGATGAGCCAGATCTTTTTTTCCATGTACTTTGACACTGTGGAACCAATTTCCTCCGACGGTGTTGCCACTGAATTACAATATGGGGTTATTCAAGGGGTGGACCATCAAATTCCTGAAAAGCCGGCAACGCATTGGTGGTGCCTCAGGTGCTGCAAATGTTCATGGGCGGCGGTAATCACTTAACATCAGGTGATCCGCCTGCTCGTTTGCTCGCTAAAAAATAAAAAAAAACCTCGATCTTATTTTACTGTCTTACGAATACTATAAATGCGAAAGTGAGCTTGTTTGTTGGTTTGTCCTTCTATCACGCTGCAACAGAGTTACGGATCGACGTGATTTTTGCGTGCGCATACCTTCCTTACTCTGTGCTTCTTTACTTCTGCTTCTGCACAGAGTAAGGATCTCTCCTTTTACTGTGTTAGAAGGATTTGAATGTACACTGCCAGACCCCTTCCAAATTAGCTCGATACCATTTTAGTCTGCATCGTCACTTACCATCAAGTGAGATCGCAGTCAAAAACTATCTTGTCATTTAAAAAAAAATGTCTTCACCATCATCATCATTTAATTTTCAACGGTAAAGTAACAACTGCTATATATTAAAGTTCTTTGTTTGTTGGAGCAAAACAAGTAATAAATTGCAACTGAAGTGCTGAAATTGTTCTAACTTAGTTAATAAATTTCAGCAGTAAGTCAGACTCAGTCTGTAATAGACGAAATTATACCATGTACCTATGTATTATAGTTCTTACAATTCACGAGGGCGCGTGAGCTTTACTTGTGGTTACGTCGTGTACATGCACATTGCGTAAGTGTGCGTGCCTGTCGGGAGCCTAGGTGGGAGCGGTAAGGCGCGAGCAAGCTCTCGCTCACACTTACACAGATACGACACGCACACAACCATGAGCCACGCGCCCTCGTGAGTTGAAAGAACTATACCATTATATCGACTGTTCCGTAGAACAAAGTCACATGTGCTTTCAAGCATCTGCTAAATTCACAACTTGAGCCTTAAAAGTTTTTGTAAACTTCATATAAAATGTTTATAGTTTACTAAAACCTCTAAGGCTCAAATCACAAGTTATGAATTTAGCAGATGAGACTTTGTTCTATGGAATAGTCGATATATTTGGGGGAAAGACTGACTTACCCATAGTACAGGGGATCTTGTACTGTACTCGTGCATTGTACAAACTCCAAAAAGGATGTTGCCAACTAATCAAACCACCAACTCTTTGTCAAACCTCAAAATGAGCATTTTGTGGCAGCTTGTATGAAATACTGAACTGTGACGTCAAAAATATTTGACGCACTTTTTGTAGTTTAATTGATAATTTAAAAAAATTTATCAATCAATGAGGTTTTAGGTTTATTTTAGTTTTAATTTTAGAAATAGTTATAGATATAATATTATTATAATTTAGAATTTAGTTTTTTATCAATCAATCACATGCGCATCAGTAGGGTTAGTATAAGATTTAACTCGATTGATCGTATTCGTATTCGATGAAATTAGCATCACAGTAAAATGAACCTTAATTCTATAGCGTTAAAGTCACAAATCCAGTACAACCGATTTTAATTTAAAGCGTATCCGTATACGGCATACGTACTAGTATAAGGATGTATGCACGAAATTGAGCTCTAACTCAATGCTGTTTCATTCAATCGTTACGTTCCCTCAAATATGGTTGAACGAAGCAATGGCTGGATCATGCGTAGTGCTCGTGAACGGGTGCCACCAACGGGAATGGGTCTGCTTTGTCTTCCCATGTTGACATGTGTTGGATTATATGTATTGCATTTTTGAAGCTTCACTGTGGAAGCACTGTATACATAGCTTAGTCTGGTTACTTATTGTAAAATTATTTTATTTTTTGAAAAGAGCAACTGCTGAGTTTCTTGCCGGTTCTTCTCAGCAGAATCTGCATTCCGAACCGGTGGTAGATTTAAGACGTGTCATAAGAGCTACAAGGTAGCCTTCATGAAATAAATAAATTTTGAATTTGAATTTGAATCCATAACTGAATTATCAAAGTCAAATTCATCCTCAGCTCATGACAAATAAGCTTTAAATAAAATATCCTTTACTCTATTATCTTGACAAATAATAGGTAAGGGAATTAGAGACACCCCTACGTCTTAAAACCGAATCTGTTTTAAAATGTACGAGAAAGTTGGTATAAAACGGGAATCGGGGTAGAAATAACATTATTCCCGCGACCCTCCTTAATGTCTGCCGCGTTAATGTTCCACATTTAGATAATTTGTTCCTTTATGCTTTTTTAAGTACCGAATAAAGTATTTGACATACTTTCTAATTGCGCTGTCTTCTCTATACGCTTGTATAACTGTAACCTGACTATCTATTAGTAAGATCATTTTAATCAAATCTGAAAAATGCAAAACTTTCATCAACAAAGAATCTAGTGGAAACATTGACATATAATAATGTCGTGGAAAACACTAAGTGAGCCAAAAGTGTTTCTTACTGTTTCAGAATTCGCAAAACACAAGAGTGCCTAGATCAAATATTGCTACTATCTTAGACTACATCGTCACTTACCATCAGGTGAGATTGTAGTCAAGGACTATATTGTTATTCAATAAAAAAAAGACGTGTGGCACTCGGGGACTGCCGCGGTAAAGCTATTGCATAGCATTTTTTATCAACGCCATCTAGCGGTGAGAGGAGTCCCGTGTCAGGTTATTTCCGTTACGGAATTTCTGGATTCGGTTTTCACGCTCAAGGCCCGCGATAGAAGCTATGCAATAGCTTAAAAATAACGTTCAATATTTCCCACGATTCCCACTATTTCTGCGTTGCCATCTTTCACCAAGAGGCCAGGTTAGAAGCCGTACCCGCGCTTTTTTTCGTGGTTTGATGTCAATATGTCACTTCTGACAGTGACAGTTGGCGAGTGTACCGCTTGTCTATGGGACGGATGGCGAAGAGCGGCGACCGATTCATAGAGATTAAAATTTCTATAGCAATTCTTTAACGATGATTTAACACGAACAGAGTTCAATAATAACATAACATAATTGATAAATGCTAGCGGGAAAGTTTGTCATACAGATAGCTATTACGACATAGGCATCCGCAAAGAAAGGATTTTTGAAAATTCAGCCCCTAAGGGAGTCAAATAGAGGGTTAAAAGATCGAACTTAAGGCCCAAGACACGGAGCTGCCCGCGAAATTCAAATTTAATTTGGTTTTTCGCCATTTATAAACGAATACGACAAAGTAGGCTTATGGTATTCAAATTGCGCCAATAACAGTATCATCTTCACAGGTTTATATACTAATCTTTACGTAAAAGTATCCAGTTTAAGAAATTAATCAAAATAATGACTAATTTGTGAGTAGCTCACGTCAAACTCATTATTTTGACTAATTTCTTAAACTGGATACTTTCACGTTAAGATTAGTATATAAACCTGTGAAGATGATACTGCCATTGGCGCAATTTGAATACCATAAGCCTACTTTGTCGTATTAGTTTACAAATTGCGAAAAACCAAATTAAATTTGAATTTCGCGGACAGACCCGTCTCTTGGGCCTTAACGTTAGCGAAGCTGCAGGCGAAAGCCTTATACGTATATTAAGAAAGTTTGCCATTTCAACTGAAAGCCAAACACGTACCTACCTCGTAAACTTCTTCCTCTCATAACCGACGTATCTGTTCACGTAGTGGCATAAAACTTTAATATCGCGTTGAAAAGCCTTCTCCGAACTTAATGGTTTGATTCATAGTCTTTTTCTTAATCTTCTCATTATTATTTATTATTATTGCTGTATAGTGTGTTATAGTGATAGTGTAGTGAAAGTGCTGCCTAAAAGAAGACATGAACAAAGTGTATCTAAAGACAAAGAAAGACTAAGATGCGTCATTGGACAATCTCTTAGTATATAAGATAGTAATTTAGAAGTTTAGGTTAAATTAAAATTAATAATTAGTCAACTAAGTTAGGCTAGATTGTAATTGTACTGAGCACCACTTTGGTACTCAGAATCAACAGAAAAAAAAAAAATCTTCTCATTCCAACGACCTCTGGCACAGTGGTGAGCGCAGTGGTCTTTTTAGTCCCAGGTTCGATTCAGCGACTAATTGGGTATTTGACTTAATTTTTTTTTTAGTATGTTTATCTCACGAAGTTACGAGCGCTTTGCTTGTGGTCACGTAGTGTACGCGCACTAGAGGCTAGGTGGAAGCGGTCAGGCGCGGTCTCGCTCACACTACAGATACGACACACAGACAACCATGAGCCACGATCCCTCGTGAAATGAAAAAAACTTGAGCGGTGTCAAGGGACACCCGGATGGAACGAAGTTCAATGCGAAATAGAAATGAAAATATCTGGCTTGCTTTCTATAAGAGAGAGAGAGACAGACAGAGAAACATGCGACGCCGATAGCAAAAAGTGTCGTGACAACTTTTCGTAAGAATTTTTTCCGTCTAGCCCCCTTTCACAACGCGCGATAAGGAACTTCGTTCCAAAAACTATACTTAAAATAAAGGTTTTTAATATTATAACACAATGCCATTTTTATTTTTTTAATATCTTAACTAGTCTCGAAAATATAGAGCTTTTAAGTTCCCTGTTAGATAAAGAGAGCGCTACTAAATCATGACGTCACGAGCGAGTAGCTCCATACTTCGTGGAACCGTTGTCAACGGTACGGTATGACGTCATTCTGTAACGGTCGACGACGGCCAACTTGAGATGGAAGGTTAATAGTGTTGAGTAGGGTACAAGAGGCGGTACATTTAGCTCATTTGCGACAAGAGTGACATAATTCAAAATTGACGATGAGAGAATTCTCTCGTTAGAGAGTAATGTTTTGTGGATGCTGAGGTCTCGAAACAACACAGCGGCTAACAAAGCAACAGAGCATTAAGTCACAATCTCTCTCGCTCTTATTTTTTTGTGCTTAGCGTAATGTTGTTTTTATAGCAAAAAGTATAAATTTTCGACACTAAAATTGGTGAAATTTGAGTTATGTCACCCTTGTCGCAAATGAGCGATTTGTCCCGTACATGACGTCAAAATTTAAGAGCGGCTCATCATTTCAAAATGTAGTACTTCAAATTTTTTGTCTCGGTAGTCGCGTTACACATATTTTTGAGGCTGAGGCGATTCAGTATCAATGTCTTCAATCCGACTGTATTGACATCAAATGTCATATTTGTACTCATTACTTCAAAAATTCATTATTGCCAAGCTTCATTCGCCTCATTTGAAGTGGGACAATGTAATGGCTCAGTACAAAAAAGAGGCTACTCTTACAAACTCTTTTTCAAGTCATGTCCTACTCAACACTAAAGGGTAATAAAATCCCTCGAACACAGAGCCTCGTTATCTACAGGGGCACATGAACTCATCTCTCAACGAGATGCAAGTAAATCTGTCAGCTGAGCTGCTGATTCGCTATAAACGATTTTTAATCGCCTCGGTACTGAGAAAATATTTTAAATAGATTCAATGCCAGTGTTAAATATATTAGTGCGAGAGACCGCGGTATAAAATATTAATGTTATTCTTAATGCTACTGCTCCATCTGCATTAATGTTAGTGTTAACCGCTGCGCTCAAATTGATTAGCGCTTAGCGTCTAACGTCATAACATACATTTAACGCAGTAAAATATTGGCCCCATCTGCGTAATGCCTTTATTATCGTGTTAATTTGCGCGTTACGGCGCAGGTGGAGCCCGGGCATTAGAAAGAAACAAATTAATGATGATTTTACTCAACTAAATAGCTATACTTCTTTACTAATATTACAATTGCGAAAGTGTGTTTGTTTGTTTGTTGGTTTGTCCTTCAATCCCGCTGCAACAGAGCTACGGATCGACGTGATTTTTTACAAGACCTGGAAAGGGACATAGGCTACTTTTTATCCCGGAAAATCAAAGAGTTCCCGCGGGATTTTAAAAATTAAGTCCACGCGAACGAAGTCTCGACTTCGTTCGCGGATTGCGGTGTTTTGCGGTTTCAACTCCTGTTGCTACTTTTTATCCCGAAAAATAAGAGAGTTCTCGTTAATGCACGTGAATGAAGTCGCAGTATGTCGTCGTATGTCTATATATATCTACTATATAGTATTATAAATGCGAAAAGGATGTATGTTTGTTACTCAATCACGCCACAACAACTGAACCGATTTGGCTGAAATTTTGGCACAGAAACAGATTATACACAAATAACACATAGGCTACTTTTTATCCTGGAAAATAAGAGAGTTCCCGCGGGAATCAAGAAACCTCAATCCACGCGTACGAAGTCGCAGGTATCATCTAGTAATTAATATTGTGTGACAATCAGACTCAGGATATGTTTACAATCACGTTTAATAATTAACTTGTCCAGTTATTAATTCACATCACTTAGAATTACAACGCAACATCAGCTACATATTTAGGTTAGCTCACAATTTTCCATTAACTCGCACAAACTGCGCCGCCATGATTGTTCCAGCCTCGCTGGCGCCATATATCCCTCCCCGCGCCCGCGCCGTCCGTCGCCGTCCGTATTCGTAGCGACATCTATTTCCTTCAGCGCGTGTAACAATTGTTATGTGTCCGATAGAGAATTTTTAGCGCCGCCTCTTTGACTATTAGAGATCAACGAAATTTGACTTTACGCGAGCCATAAAATTTACTGAGAAAAATGTGTGTATTTACAGTTATACGCGATTTCATACCGGCCATGTGGGAATTTTTATTTCTTTCGGCGAGCGTGATTTGGTTATCTTGGATCAAAATAATATAAATTATTTATTTTACAGTCATTTCTTTACGTTTTGTGGGTTTTTAATTAGCACCTAGTGGTACGCTGAAGTATATCTTTGTCCGTACTAAAAGGGAAGTGATTTTATACGTGTACTAGCTTTTGCCCCCGCGACTTCGTCCGCGTGGAATTAGATTTTGGGGTGGAATTTTCAAAAACTGTGACACACGTACTTCTTTATTTTTAACTGAAAGCTCAACTACCAACTTTGATGGAAACAGCTTGAAAAATGACGGAGTTTCATATAAACTTCCATCCTCTATTTAAACCCCTTAGGGGTGGAATTTCCAATAATCCTTTCTTAGTGTGCGCCTACGTCATAAAAAGAACCAACTGTAAAAATTTCAAGTTTCTAACTTCAGCAGTTTAGGCTGTGTGTTGATATCTCAGTCAGTCAGTCAGTCAGGGCTTTAAATTTTATATATATAGATAAAATATAGTTTAATCGAAATATAGTTTTATCTTGTGCTTTTACCACAGGGATATCATAATTATGCTGAGTGGAGTCCATTTTGGGACCACACATATTTATTTATTTATTGTTTTGTATGTCTCTCTGTCATTAACTGTGCATGTATGACTGTATGTGTCTCAAATAAATGCTTTTTCTTTCTTTCTTTCTTTAAAGTATTTCTACGGAGTAGTTAGGTTTTGAAAATCTCGCGGTGTCTGGTGGGAGGCTTTGGTCGTGGCTAGTTACCACCCTAACGTCAAAAATGTGCCGCCAAGCGACTTAGCGTTCCGGCACGATGGCGTGTAGACATTGATTAAGGGTATGGGTTGAATTTACACTGCCATACCCCTTCCACCAATTTAAAGTCGCTCAGCGAGCTATGGCGAGGGCTATGTTAGGAGTTTCTCTGAAGGATAAAATTCGTAATGAAGAGATCCGTAGGAGAATCAAGGTCACTGACATAGCCCAAACCATTAGTAAGCTGAAGTGGCAGTGGGCAGGCCATGCTTGTCGCAGGAGCGATGGCCGTTGGAGCCGAAAAGTTCTGGAGTGGAAACCGCGAAAAAGCAAGCGTAGTGTGGGGCGCCCTCCAGCAAGATGGACCGACGACATAAAGAGAGTGGCGGGAAGTGGTTGGATGAGGAGGGCTGAGGGCCGGGTGTGGTGGCGCTGTTTGGGAAAGGCCTATGTTCAGCAGTGGACGTCCGCAAGCTGAAATGATGACCCCTTCCAAGTTAGCCCGCTACCATCTTAGACTGCGTCGTCACTTACCATCAGGTGAAATCGCAGTCAAGGACTATCTTGTAATTGAATAAAAAAAAAGGTACTAATATTAACACTAACTTTGTCACTTTATCTCAGTATTTTCATTCTCACCGCAAACCACTCAAAGACAACGTTACGAAAATTCAATTCAGTTATATATACGTTTAAAACTGAAACCGCTGTCTGCTGAAAATTGTTAATAGTATTACAATTTTTAAACTTTCACCCGCATGTTTCAATTAACGTAAATCGTGTTTGTAATATTTTGGAAGTTTGAATTCAATAACACCCTCCGCACATTATTCACTCCCCTCACGCGTGTGTTTATAATTATAACGATAATTTGGAGATAAAATTCAAAATATTATATCAAGCAAAATATTATTAATTTTGGTAATAACATTTACATAGTAACTCGGCGCGTATTTATTAGTCCGTATTGGTTTATGAAAGTGATTAATATTTATTAGCATTTGCAATGTATTGCTGATTCGCATTAGGTAATTAATGTGTCGATAAGCCTCAATAACCCAATGGTTAAAGGTACTGAAAACTGAAAGCTTGTAGGTTCGAACCCCACCCGTTGCACTATTCAAAGTCAAATTAAATTTAAATTTTATGAATACTGGTATTTTTAATTCTATTTTTAGCAATCCTTTGAGTAATTCGGCTGTTAAAGTATATAGATTTGTTAGTGATTCTCTCAAATTGATATAGTTATATAAGTAGTTCATTTTGTATATATTAATTGTATTATTATAATTGTAATATTTTGTGTGTGGCTGACATGAAGGTCACCTTCAAAAGTCCCTTATTAAAAATGAGAATAAAAAAAAAAAAAAAAAAAGTCAAATTGCTCTATTGGCTTGAAAACAATGGGTGGTTAGGCATTCATTAATGGTCGAGTGTCATAGGCCATTATAAATGTGAAAATGTGGATGTTTGGATGTTTGTTACTCAATCACGCAAAAACGGCTGAACGGATTTGGAGGAAATTTGGCATGCATGTAGCGTTTGACGCAGGAGCTACTGGGTATGTAGCTTTGGTTCTCCTACAAATCTCCTCATTTCTGAATATCAGGTCACTGTGCAGTATTAAAACAACATTGTATAATAAAAAGCCGGTATGAAATATATGAAACTTAATCCATTGTTCCAGTTATTATCGCGGAAAGCTTTCTCTTTATTAAAACAAACCGTGAAATACGCGCAACGATTTTTAGTGCGAACTGTTGATGGATTAAGTAAATAAATATTCATGTTGCAAATGCGAAGTTTACCATGGTTGTTTATGGAATTACGGTCATATTTTAATCTCATTTCGCCCTATTTATAAAAGTAACCTATATTTTCAATCCATACGTTTTTAAGCTATTGCATAGCTTCTATCGCGGGCCAGCGTGGAGACCGAATCCAGATATTCCGTAACGAAAATAACCTGACACGGGACTCCTCTACGGTGAGCCGCTAGATGGCGCATTTTTTATCAACGCAACTAGCGGCTCACCGCTAGATGGCGTTGATCAAAAATGCTATGCAATAGCTTTACCGCGGCAGTCCCCAAGTGTCACACGTCTTTTTTTTAATATTTTTAGCGAGCAAACGAGCAAGCGGGTCACTTGATGTTAAGTGACTACCGCCGCGCACGAAAAAAAGCCATTCAGTAAAGAAAAGACGAAGATTCTTCTTCGTTTCTTTGCCACCTGCACACCACTGCAAGCACACGCACACGCACACATTTTGTGTCATAAACATACACACACACTCACACAGAGACAGTCAAACTTATAACACTCCTTAGTTTTTGCGTCGGGCGTTAAAAACTCCATCATATGATTTTTATTGAAAAAGTCATAAGCCCCTCTATTATGGAGCATATTTTGAATACTCCACAAAGAAATCTGCCTCTAGCAGTTATTCAAATAGTTATTACCACTTATAAATCTACGATTCAGTCAATAAAGACTTCCGAAAAAAAAAATGGCCGCCCCGGCGTTTTCGTGAAATATTGCAGCTCAGGCAGGAACAACCGACAACAATGAAAGAGCAATTTTCTGTCGATTCCACCGACTATGCAATTTTTGGGATCACGTTTTCGATTTGCTCGAAAACTAAGTAACACTTTTTAACCGACATCCAAAAAGAGGAGGTTCTTAATTCGTTGTGATCTTTTTTTTTTCACGTATATTCCCCGATTACTCGACGACGCCTGGATCGATTTGGAAAATTCTGTTTTTGTTTGAAAGGGTATACTTCCCAGGTGGTCCCATTGTTATCAGGGCAGGATCAAATGATGGGATCCTGGAAAAATCGAGAGAACTCTTCAAATTTTTTTATAAGCACAATTGATATACTTTGCAGTGGCGTTTGAAGTCGGTTTTGTAAGAATAATTTTTACGTTTATTGCGTAACTGGGTAAGGCCGTAGATTTTGCCACTTTTTGTAAAAAGAAAATGTCCCTTAACTTGACATGCGTATTAAAAATCGAAGTATTGCGTAAATTGTTATGCAAGTATCCTAATTAGGTTAGGTAGTTCTTAAACTCCTATAGTACATTCTTAAATTGAATGTATGTCGTATATTTAAAAAAATACAATGACTTAAAACCGACCTTACCCCGAAATTTTGCCCAAAATAAGGTGTCTTTTTGATCCCGTCAAATATTTGGCTCGTTATAACTACATTATTTCTATTTAAAGTCCTAATTTACTATGAATATCTGAAATGTGAATAGATTAAGCAATTACATCCTGGGTTCCATGTATTTAAATATGCGTTTTTAAATGTTTTATCGCAATTCAAAATGTTGTCTCCTTATTTTCACTTATTACGTTACTATTTTGTATGTTACCAAAATTGGGCATCTAAATATTCAATAACTTTAGGGTAGTATTTTATAATGGCTCGTGCCACACTAAAGATTCCGGCAACGAAATAAAAAAAAAGAAACCGCCATTTTCTAGTATGTGGAATTTTATCAAAGGTGTGCGCGTGTGTTTCGTCAGGAGCTTTTTTTTGTGAATTTTGGTGATTTTAAAGGTAAATAACAGTTTTTATTGCACACATGTATGTGTTATACTAAGCTAAAGTGATTTATAAAAACATGACAATGTGTATTTGACTAAAATCGGCTCGCATTTAGTAATTATTCCTATTTAAAACCTCAAAAATTACGCTTCGACGTTACTTTTATGTGACTTCTATGTTACTGGTAACGTTGATTGTTATTTAGTAACGTTGAAGTGTTGTAAAGGTTAATGTACACATTCTGCCAGGAGCGGATTTTTCAAATAGTTCTTTTAAATAAAGAATGAGTTTAAAAGAAGATGAGTTAATTGAAACTCATCTTCGTAATAATCAGAATAATGTACCTTTATTTGATAAACAGCCAGAGAGTTTTGGTTACTAAATTCCATTGATGATAGTTTAAAAAAATATATTTTTCCTATTACTGAATTCTCTCTCTTATCTCTGAATGATCGGCGATTATAAAAAATGCTATACTTACAAGTTTATTACAAAAATCTCCTCCTTTTTTGAAGTCGGTTAAAATAAGTACGTTATGTAATCAGCCTTACAAACACTATGTTACTTTCACGTTACTTCTACGTTACCGTAACATAGGAGTGTCTATGTTACTCTATGTTACAAAGTGGCAAAATCTACGGCCTTACCCAACTACGTAAAATTATGTATTTAGATTCAGCAAGTCTAGTATTAATCATAGGTTAAAGATAGAGTCACTTATCGTCAGGGATTGCAGTCTAGAGTTACCGTGAATTAAAAAAAAAAAGCGCTCGGACAAAGCCAATATGAAGCAAGCTTTAAGATTAAATTCAGTCTTGAATTTTGAAACATTTCGTTAAAACGCAAACGTCATAATATCTTGACGTCGACGAGAGAAACAAAACGAAATCATAAATTCATACAGATAACCTTCGTTTGTTATTTCCATGCATAAATCAAATTTTGTCATTTTCAAATTTTCGCCGAGTTCTTTTTATCGTAAGACATCGGTACACACAATAAAAACTGAGCTTCTAATGCTCTGATTTGATAAAAAATTCCATATAAATTACCATAGATATAAATGAAGGCTCGACCTATCGAATTGTTTTTTTTTATTCAATGACAATACAGTCCTTGACTGCGATCTCACCTGATGGTAAGTGATATATATATAGTCTCTAGGCCCTAAATCCTAGAGTAAAATACACTGGGCTTTTTTACTTGATGACAAGATAGTTCTTGACTGCTATATTTCATCTAATGGTAAGTGACGATGCAGTCTAAGATGGTAGCGGGATAACTTGGAAGGGGTATGGCAGTATAGATTCAAACCATACCCGTAATCGGTTTCTACACGCCATCGTGCCGGAACGCTGAATCGCTTGACGGCACGTCTTTGATGGTAGGGTGGTAACTAGCCACGGCCAAAGCCTCCCAGCAGACCTGAGACCTTTCAGAAATTATAAATTCCCAAGAAGACTGCCTCCGGGGTGCTGGCGCTTGGAAGGAAGAACCTATGCATTCTAGTAAGAGCTTTGACGGGACACTGTGGCCTAAACAGGCACATGTATAACCTCAAGCTCCAGGGCTCAGATGTGTGCAGGCTTTGCCAGGATGCGGTGGAGACACCGCTGCACATCATCTGTTACTGCTCTGCTATAATGCATAAACGTAGCATCCATCTGGGGAAACATATAGTTCACCCCGAGGAGGCTATACTCATTCCAGCCAAGAAAGTGCTGCTGTTCCTGGCGGCAACGAGTATCGGCGAGGAAATATGAATAGTGGCGAGCACAATAGATCGGCGACGGTCAACGTGCTACAGGGCCTCGGGACCTGCATAGCGGCAACACAAGAAGATGAAGATGAAATTCCCAAATTGCCCCCGCCGGGAAAATATTCCTATGAATATTTTCCCCAGAGGGAGTGATCTAACTTGCACCGCTAATTCGAATAAACGGACATAACATCATATAAAGTGAATGAGCAGGCCATAATTAAAAGGTCACATGTCACGCCAGCAATATCGCCTATACAGGCTATACCCACACCGTTAATATCAATTTATTCTACTACTGCGCGTTCATTTTTATTGTCCCACTAATTTATCCCGTCAGGGGCAAGGTTTTATGTTAGTTTGACACGAATTTCCTTCTGCAAAAACTGCTGGACATAAGTCTCTTGCATGGACCTCCACAAGTCTTGCGCCGCCTGAATCCAGCGGCTCTCTGCGACTCGTTTGATGTCGTTGGTCCATCTATTGAGGGGTCTGCCAACACTGCGCTTCCCGGTGCAGGGTCGCCACTCCAGCAACTTGGGACCCCATCGACCATCAGCTCTTCGAACTATGTGCCCCGCCCATTTCAACTTCAGTTTCGCAATTCGCAGAGCTAACCTTTAATTTCATATCTTACCTTACCCATTAATATACTCGTAACCTTAAAAGATTTATATTCACAATCTTGCCATGAAGCCCCCAGTTCACAATGGCCGAAGTTCGGCGAAAGTTGGCCAACGTGTAAGCAAGAACTATAGAGCAAGTATTTTGATTCGCATCACGTATTCACACACCTTTAGAGCATTACAAGTGGAGGAGAATCGCGTGGGAGGCGGTACGACCCAAAATCAAGGAGGCTAACGAGTCTGTTCAATAAGTTAGTTTACTTAAAAGGGTTGCTTTTTTATATCAAACTGTTTCATCCATCGACTATGATATAGTACCTATATGTATAAAAAGAGGTGGATATGTTACAAGCGTGCGGTAAATGAAGCGCGTAATGGCAGATATTTGTCGTAATTTGTCATGTTATTTAACAATGAAGTACTCTATTATACTCTTCGTCGTTCGGAACAATTTTTTCGCTTGTTTTGTGAGTACATAACACATCCATCGTAGAATATCATAATTCAACGATGGCTCTTTTACAATGTTGCTACAATTTATTTTTCAATTCGAGCGCGTCAACTGGCTTATCAAACAGTCTCTAAGAACTAATCTCCCTTCGACGGCGTTCCCACTTAATTACAACATGGGGTTATTCAAGGGGCGGACCAACAAATTCCTGAAAAGCCGGCAACGCATTGGTGGTGCCTCAGGTGCTACAAATGTTCATGGGCGGCGGTAATCACTTATCATCAAGTGACTTACCTGCGAGTACCGCAAAACAACTATGAAGTTTTGATGAAGTTAAAATAAATATAGTGAATATAGAACACAAAATATTTTCATACAAAATCGAGCATTCATGTAGCTCCCGAGGGTATTTACATAATTCCGCCGGGCTATAGAATGATGAATCACGTGGGGAAACACGGAATTATGCCGCTCTTGATTTTTCCCGCAAACTTTGCAAGCGGGAAGTTTGTTTGCCTCTCCCATCGTTCAACACTCCACTTGAAAATGGAAATGTTTAATGGTGATATTAAAAGATAATATCACTACATAGTATAAAACAAAGTCGCTTTCTCTGTCCCTATGTACGCTTAAATCTTTAAAACTACGCAACGGATTTTGATGCGGTTTTTTTTAATAGATAGTGTGATTGAAGAGGAAGGTTTATATGTATAATAGCATCCATTAACAGTGAATGACATGGGCTATAATATATTTTATAGTCGTGCGAAGCCGAAGCGGGCCGCTAGTTGTATAATATACGACGCTGTCTATCGCCTATATTATACACAAAATGTATGTAATCACTGACTTAGCTATCAATCACACTTGATACTAATATTATAAACTAGTTAATGCCCGTGGCTTCGCTCGCGTGGGTTTAGTTTTTAAAAATCCCGCGGGATCACTTCGATTTTCCGGGATAAAAAGTAGCCTCTGTCCTTATCCTGGTCCTCAATTATAACCATGCAAAAAAATTCATCGATCCGTTGCTTTGTTGTGGCGTGATTGAAGGACAAACTAACAAACACACTTTCGCATTTATAATATTAGTAAGGATGTTCCTTGGGATGTTTTTAAAACAGCCTTGTTAAACAAAAGAAAGAAATAGTTTTTTTTCATAAACGCTATGGTTATATAGTTTAGGTGAAATATTACCTACTGACAGCTGTATAATCACTAACTGACCTATTAACTTTTAGAAACTCTTGCCGCGGGGGTGGAAAATAATTTGCGTGTCCACACGAGTGTATCATACAGGGCCCCGAGTCTGCTATTTTACATGTCGTCATTGAAACGCAATACAATTACAATTCATTTATCATTGGTCCAAAATTTCGTAGTCTACTAAATTCACAATGGTCGTTCGATTTCTTATAATTGGATTGTAATTCAATGATACCTCGGTATTGTCATTAGCTTAAAAAGCGTTTGCCGAAATGAGTTTCAAAAAAAAAACTACATATTAAAAACGTTTATTTAAGCTAGATTCAAAGCTAGATGTGTCAGTGGCAAACCATCGGAAAACAATTGTGACGCCATTGAATTAGTAGACTACCAAAATTGCTAAAAGTAGCAATTGGGATGTCGTTGATAGACAATTGAACTACAATTGCAATAGCAGACTTGGGCCCCTGGTAGAATAAGTTATCCGCCACTGATCATACACACGTGTGGACACGCGAAACAAAGACTACAGCAGGGGAATAACGTCGGGGATAGTCCAAATCCGCGTAACTAGCATTAGTACATTAAAATCCATTTTCATATTACGTTTGTGGTCAAATCAAAACCGCGTAAGTGTCGTAGCGACTAAATTAATCACTTTTTTTAATTTCTCATTATATAATACGGGACTTTTAAAGGAGACCTTTATGTCAGCCCCATCGTGCATCGGTACACACAAAATATTATAATTAACTATATAAAAAATCAACTACCTATATATCTATACCAATTCGAGAGAAAATGAATCACTTTAAAGGATATCTATTTTTATCAATACATAGAACACATGAATTAATACTCTCTGTGTAAAAATTAGCCCAATAGCCGTAGAAATAAGAAATTTATAAACTTTTAAACTTCCCCTGTAAAACTGCGACTAGTGTAGATGTGTGGTGCGGGTTGTTACGTTCCCTCAAATATGGTTGAGCGAAGCAATGGCTGGATCATGCCTCATGCTCGTGAACGGGTGCCACCAACGGGAATGGGTCTGCTTTTGCCTGCCTGTGTTAACATGTATTGAATTGTATTTATTTGTATTTGTATTGTAATTTTTTTTACTTGTATTGTACTCAGGAAAATTCATCGTGGAAGCACTGAATACATAGCATAGTTTCAATAACAATTGTAAAAATTTTATTTTTTTGAAAAGAGCAACCGCCGAGTTTCTTGCTGGCTCTTCTCGGTAGGAAAGGCATTCCGAACCAGTGGTAGATTCATTGACCATTCAAAAGTGCTTGTAAAAGTTTATTTGAATAAAAAATATTTCTATTTCTATTTCTATTACCAATGGTACATACGCGGTTTCGCACTATCCCCGACGATAAGTTAGTATTTAGACCTCTCTCTCTCTCTAGACCTTTTAATACTTTTTTTTTTACAAATAATGTCTGACGTTATCTTATTTGGCCAACAACTAAACCGGTTCCCGTGTACATTCGACCGGGGCCCTATAAATTATCATCCCTGAACGATCTTGAGACTTGACAATATGGATCAAGGGTCAAAGTTTTTATTGAAGTGCTCGTATACAAGTTCACGACTGGAATAAAAGTAACAACAACAACAACGATAACTTTGGTCGTTGGCGATTTCATTATAATGGATATCAAAGAGTAAAGACATACAATTTCTTTAATAATAATGGTTTTATGAACCGTCGCTTCCAATTCATGAATTCAATGGCTTCTAACTGGAAAGTGAAGTCTGTGGAATGCCAAAGTGCGCTCTTTAGATCACACCATTAGAGCATTGAGAATAGCGTTGCCAGACGTCCCGTATTTCCCGGGACATCCCGTATTTTAGGCATAATTTAAAATGTCCCGGCGGGACAGGCTATGTCCCGTATTTGAACCGTACTTCGTTTTTCATCATGAAATCGATCCAAGTATTCACACACGCAACATTCGTAAAAAAGCGAGTTGATGACCGTTTATAATTACGATTATAATTGATTATTGCAGATATGTTAAAACGAATAAAAATATGTTAAAACTGACTTGATCCTCGGAAAAATATAAAAAAAAATGACAATAATCTTGATTTTTTATTTGTCCCGGGTAAAAAACTGAAATCCCGTATTTTGTACCCATTTAACCATTTGTCCCTTATAGGCTGAAACAAAATCTGGCAAACCTAATTGAGAACCACTCTCTATGATGATGAAATGTGAGTAAAATGATAACGAGAGAATTATGAGATCTATAGAGCGTGCTAAGACTTGCTATAATAGAATAGAATAGAAATATTTTTTATTCAAATAAACTTCTGCTCGGACTTAAAATAGAGTTTTTTTTTCGAATCAAACTCAAAACTCAAAATTATTTATTTAATGTAGGCCAACTTGTGACTCTTATGACAAGTTAAGAATCTACCAACGGTTTTGAACGCTGATTCTGCTGAGCAGAGCCGGCAAGAAACTCAGCAGTTGCTCTTTTCAAAGCAAAAAATGTTGCAATAAGTAGCTACATATTGCAACATTTTTTGCTTATCTATCTTGTGGACAGCTGAAGCAAAGCAGATTGGTTCCAAGCAACTTTGTCATTAAGGAATTCATTAACTGTGTAATAACCTCTACTTATTAAATGTGTCTTTACACACTGTTTAAATTTATGTAATGGTAAATCTACCAATTCTTTCGGAATCAAGTTATAAAAGCGTATACTCGACCCCACAAAGGACTTCTGCACTTTACACAGACGATCATGTGTTTGTTTATAGAATATTTTGTTTCACAAATACATTGTTATAAATACTGATCTGAATGTGAATCTGCGACCTTTCAGTTTTCAGTCCGCACCTTTAACCGTTGGGTTATTGAGGCTTCATTTATTATATGGCCATGGGGACAAAACTTACGACTTTTGTTAAAATAATTATTTTCTTAAGTGAAATAATTTCAAATATTATGAAGAAGTTATATCGTCCTTTGGCGCTAATATTTTCTTTATTGCCAGGAATACTTTTCTCTGCTTCATAAAAGTTTCAATACTTTTACAATAAAATAAGTGTTTTTTAATTACTTAATTTATTTATTAAGGGCCCGTTTTACCACCCCCAAGTAAACTTTCCATGATAGTACCATTTATTTTCTATTATATCGAAAGTATTTTAATCTATTTTTTTATATATTTTTTTATTATGAGAAAGGAAATGAAGATGTACCTACTATGCGATTTTGTTTTTGAGTTGAAGTAATATTATATCTTGATGAACTCCCTACTGGAAGGTCTCGGGTTCGTTCCTGGCGGGGCCAATTTGGAAATTTGTAATTACTAAATTGTCTCTGTTCTGGTCTGGTGGAAGGCTTTGGCCGTGGCTAGTTACCACCTTAGTCAAAGACATGCCGCCAAGCGATTTAGCGTTCCAGCATGATGGTGTGTAGAAACCGATTAGGGGTATATTACCATACCCCTTCCAAGTTAGCCCCGCTGCCATCTTAGACTGCATCGTCACTTACCATCAGTTGAGATTGCAGACAAGGACTATCTTGTCATCGAATGAAAAAAAATATATACTCCCCCGTTTCAAACATACTTTATTTAATTAAAAACTTATACGCAAAAGCAAAATCATTCCACTTTCTTTCTCAGTTTAATTACTGTGTAACATCTTTGAGAATACCTATTAAATTACTTATCATATAATGAATATTTTAAACTAATGAAGCTATAATTACTCTAAGGTTACAAGCAAGGTTAATATTAAACTCCGAAGTATTAAAGTTACTTTATAATTATGTGAAGTTTTAATTGATATCAGATACGCAAAGTTATTAAGCTATTGCATAGCTTCTATCGCGGGCCTTGAGCGTGGAGACCGAATCCAGAAATTCCGTAACGAAAATAACCTGACACGGGACTCCTCTACGGTGAGCCGCTAGATGGCGTTGATAAAAAATGCTATGCAATAGCTTTACCGCGGCAGTCCCCGAGTGCCACACGTCTTTTTTTTATACTAGTACCTATAGTTCTTTTAAGCAGTGATATACTAGTGGTTAGAATTGCGGTCTCCTGTTCGAGGGTCGCAGGATCAATCCAGGACGGAGCCTAGGTGGGAGCGGTCAGGCGCGAGCAAGCTCTCGCTCACACTTACACTGAAAAAATTTTATTTTAACAAAGGACCTTTTTGGCTCGGTTAAGAGCAAATCGGCATATTTTAACTAAGACTTATCTAAAAACTCCAAGTAAACTTGGTATTTAATAGACCTGTGCACATTGTTAAATGTTCTTGGTTATTATCAAATAGAAAATTAATAATTTGTAAATAACATAATCGGTAAATCCAAACACTTTTGAACTTGATACAAAACTACTGAGTGGTTTTGTTAATTCATAATAAGTATTTTGTTCAATTCTAAACTAGCATTTAAATCGGTTGATTTTTACGAACATCCTTATTTAATAACAAATAAGTTGAACTCATTTAATTTTAAAGCACTAAGTGCTCAATTGATTTCAAACAAGTCAGTATTCGGTTCATTTTAACAAACCACCTGATTTATTAATAAGTAAGATAATTATCGGTTGATCCTTCCCAAGCAGCTTATTTGTTTACAACCAAGCCACATGGGTAACAAGAACTCAGAAGTCGTGGCAACTCGGGTCAAGTCGTGACTCGTCTCTTTGACTCATGTGATATATAACCACTACGTTTGGCATCTCTCATTTCGTCGTCGCCCGTCGGAGT
Source organism: Hipparchia sbordonii (assembly GCA_038048805.1). Lineage (NCBI taxonomy): Eukaryota > Metazoa > Arthropoda > Insecta > Lepidoptera > Nymphalidae > Hipparchia > Hipparchia sbordonii. The sequence continues at coordinate 5,349,264 of CM076117.1, read as the reverse complement.
TATTACACGCGCGCTCCTGTACGTAGTGGTTACAAAAAATACATTCTCTTTGCTATCCTGTTCGTATTGTGAAGATCAGCCATCTTGTTTTGTACCGAGTAATACTGCTGTAAATAGCGAGTAGGTCGGTTGTAGTTACCTATTAAATTGGTTGAGAATACCGAGTAATACTGCTGTAAATACCGAGAAGGTTGGTTGTAGTTACCTATTAAATTGGTTGAGAATACCGAGTAATACTGCTGTAAATAGCGAGTAGGTTGGTTGTAGTTACCTATTAAATTGGTTGAGAATACCGAGTAATACTGCTGTAAATAGCGAGTAGGTCGGTTGTAGTTACCTATTAAATTGGTTGAGAATACCGAGTAATACTGCTGTAAATACCGAGTAGGTTGGTTGTAATTACCATTTATTTTTAACCAACTATAACGGTTAATACTTGACAAGTTGTGGCTGCAAAGTTGACGTATTTGTTTTTAACTGCAAACTTTGCAGGTGCTATATTGACAAACATGCTGGGTCATTTTTAGCAGTATTTCATTTATTTTTAACCCTTACGTTTTTTCAGTGTAGATACGACACGCACACAACAATGAGCCACGCGCCCTCGTGAGTTGAAAAAACTATAACAAACTTTAATTGTCATACATCGAAAATGAAAAATGATCAAAGAAATCTAACAATGATTTTCAAATACTTATTCAATGATACCCCACTTAACATAGTTCGTCGACTTTTTTTTTAAGCTATTGCAAAGCTTCTATCGCGGGCCTTGAGCGTGGAGACCGAATCCAGAAATTCCGTAACGAAAATAACCTGACACGGGACTCCTTTCACCGCTAGATGGCGTTGATAAAAAACGCTATGCAATAGCTTTACCGCGGCAGTCCCCGAGTGCCACACGTCTTTTTTTCTTTTTCACAATATGGCGTCTGGTGGTCGCCATATTGACTTTTGATTACTGTCATGTCTTCAGGACACTCCCAAGATTAACACAAATCGATTGACGTATACATCAAAATCGTCCCACGTGTTTGATATCCCGTGCATTACATACATACGTAGACTGATAAACACATTATCTTCCTTTGCGTGCCACAGTCGGGTAAGCTTGTAAAAAAGGCTAATGGCTCTTCCTCAAGAGATTACAACTGTTTTTCATCATTCAAGTGACGCTGTCGAGGCCTGGAAGCTGTTCAGTCATTTGTCTTCCCGCTCATTACACTGACATCGAGTTCATTGACATCGGATATTTTTCTGTTCTAATTTTTATGCGAATAATTACCGGTCTTTTTTTACATGATATTGCTGGAATTTGCTTCCTCGAATATTAAGAGAATTTTTAAAGCATAGTTTACACGGAGACAACACTGGCTGCCAATAAGACTGGCAGCCAGTGCTGGCTTGGTATTGGCCTTGTGTAAACAGTTTTTCAAGCCAAGCCAGCGCTGGCTGCCAATGCTGGCGAGAATAGAGCGACCGTCTATTTTTCTAGCCAGTGACCTCCGCCCGCATACCCTTCGACCCCCGCGCCAGCGTTGCGGACACGTGTAGACGAGTCTCGCCAGTCACTGGCGAACGTCCGTACGGTGTGTGTTCTTTGTTGTTTTATTTGGAATTTCTGCGAATCTTGGAATGATTGGCCGCGTCTAAACAACAAGGGCCAGGCCAACGCTGGCTTGTCTGCAGACTGGCGCCAGCATTACTGGCTTCGTGTAAACTCTACTTAAGGTAAAAGTAGGTCTATAATATAAATCACAGCTTGACAGCGTTATTAATCCTATGCTATACTAGCTTTTGCCCCCGCGACTTCGTCCGCGTGGAATTAGATTTTGGGGTGGAATTTTCAAAAACTGTGACACACGTACTTCTTTATTTTTAACTGAAAGCTCAAATACCAACTTTGATGGAAACAGCTTGAAAAATGACGGAGTTTCATATAAACTTCCATCCCCTATTTAAACCCCTTAGGGGTGGAATTTCCAATAATCCTTTCTTAGTGTACGCCTACGTCATAAAAGGAACCAACTGTAACAAGTTTCTAACTTCAGTAGTTTAGGCTGTGCGTTGATATCTCAGTCAGTCAGTCAGGACTTTGAATTTTATATATATAGATTATCTAATGCGTAAAGAAACATTTGTTAAGTCGTGGTTATTACAAAGTTAGTGACTTTCTTAATTACAGAGCCGCATGGAATCAATCGGCTTGGCATCCAGCTGCCCACAAGATAGTGTTAGTTATTATATTGTAATAACTAGCTGTTGCCCGCGACTTCGTCTGCGTAGAATTGCTGATTTCCCGTGAGATTGAGATTTCCCGTGTGACCTATGCCCTTCTTCAGAAAGTAAGCTACAGGCTGGCAGGCAAAATATGTCAAATTTCCTTAAGATCAGTTCATTAGTTTATACGTTAGATGGCCACAAGAAATCGGTTTTGTTAAAAGAATTTTTACGTTTATGCTTGTATACAATCGCACAGAAGAATCAGAACTTATTTATTGCAGTAAACATTACACATAATATGAGGTGTTAAAAACGATAATAAATAATCTATTTTTATCGAAATACGATAATACCTACTCCATTTTTTACAAAATACGATTTTATAAAGCGAAACAAACGAAAGCCATTAGGTGAACGATGTTTCGCTGATCGAAAAATACGAAGCCCTCAAGATTTCAAATATTTCGAAAGATTTCGTTTAATATCGAAAACTTATTTCATAAAAATGAAGATTATACCCCGGGCCACGGCTTTGAACTATGCGACAAATGGCGATAAGCTTTCTATATTTAATTTTTTATCGTATATTCTGCCCCTCTCCTCCTCAGGGATTCAGCGATGCAAGAGATATTATAGTGCACGTGTGTACGCACTCTGTATTCCCTCACTCTCATAGTCTGTTAGAACGGAAATCCCATACGACCGGAGACATATAAGGCGCAGGACCGGCAGATTTACGTGCGCTCCGAAACACGGGAGTGACGTACCGCCAATTTCCTAACTCCAGACTAATATGCGAATTTATTGACAGACAAACCCAATAGATTTATTGTCGCGATCCGGGAATCGAACCCGGGACCTCGTTATCTGAAGTCAAATATGCTAACCTCTACGTAAACGAGGCAGTTAATTTATTTTCAACACAAACAACGTCCCAATTAAGAATTTTATCTACCTTGTAAATAGCGTTACAGAGTCAGTGATGAATATAAACATTTTAATTATTACCTACTAGATGATACCCGCGACTTCGTCCACGTGGAGAAGGTTTTTTAATTCCCGCAGAAACTGTTTAATTTTCCGGAATAGAATGTATATGTTAATCCAGGGTATGAGCTTATCTCTATTCCAAAAATCAGCTAAATCCGTCCAGGAGTGTTTGCGTGAAAGAGTGACACACACATACACACACAACACAAACTTTTGCTTTTATAATATTATAGCGTGATTAGTGTAATGTGAAATGTGATTTTCTAGAGCAATTTGGTATGTAACATCGTCGCTATCGCCTATTGCAATAAAGTTATGGCCCTAGGAGGGTTGATTAAGATCGAAGCGATTCCTATCGCATCAAACTTGGGACATTCTTCGATAAGAAATTGTTTATGCTACTAGCACAGACGAAGGGTTATTGGGAAAGTTTTAGAGAAACAATTTGATTCACCTCTGCTCAGCTGTCTGAGAAATAAATAATTAATTTAATGAATGACGTAGAACAAGTAATCCCACTAAATTACAACATGGGGTTATTCAACGACCAACAAATTCCTGACAATTTTCGCGAAAACTTGACAGACAAAAAATTCAATAAAATTGTTTTGGGCTTAGTATCGATAATAAAGCATCCTCCGATTAAAATTTTCAAAATGGTTTCGTCCCGTCACAGTTTTATTATAAGTATAGGCATAGATAGATAATAGGGTATCAAAAATTTCCAGGCCGGCGGGATTCGAACCCACATCTCTCGGGAATCGTGCCCTGAGTGTGTTAACCGTTACACTACGGCCAAATTGAACCACACATTCATATTGGTAAATTCTACGACTCAGAAGTAAAACCTGAGATTTACCTATATCGAGCTTTTACAGTAACACATAAAATCAAATCTCAAATTCAAATTCAAAATTTATTTATTTCATGTAGGCCAACTTGTAGCTCTTATGATACGTCATAAATCTACCACCGGTTCGGAATACAGATTCTGCTGAGAAGAGCCGGCAAGAAACTCACTTTTAAAAATTTTTTTTTTTTACAATAAGTAACAAAACTATGCTATGTATTATACAGTGCTTCCACAATGAAGCTTCAAAAATGCATACGTAGGTACATACATATAATCCTACACATGAGCGGACAAAGCAGACCCATTCCCGTTGGTGGCACCCGTTCACGAGCATGACGCATGATCCAGCCATTGCTTCGCTCAACCATATTTGAGGGAACGTAACAACCCGCTCTAATTGTATAAAGTAAGTACACTTCATACTCTAGAGCCTATGTATGCACGTTTTTAAGATCCCTCATATCTACCAAACACAGTTTCTCCATTACCCAGTATCTCCGTAGGATACATTACGCAAATTAAGCTTCTTTGTTACGATTGAATTTGAAATGTGTCACGAGGGTAGCTAGAGATTTCCTCATCAAATGAACGAGATAATTTCGCTTCGAGAAATGTAAACTCTTGGATATACTTATCTTGGATTAATATTAAACTGTTCTGTAGATTTGGTAAATGTTTATTATACTAGCTGATGCCGCCTTGCTTTGTGTGTGTTTTTTGAAGCATTCAGCCTCTTGTTCGAGCGCTCCGTTGACCGTATGTCTCGCCGTGTATCAAGGCCCTTTTTTTATATGAATAGCGGGCAAACTTGCTGGCGGGTCACCTGATGTTAAGTGATTACCGCTGCCCATGAACACTTGTAGTACCAGAGGCACCACCAATGCGTTGCCGGCTTTTCAGGAACTTATTGGTTCGCCCCTTGAATAACCCCATATTGTAATTAAGTGGGAACACTGTCGAAGGGAGATGATTCCACAATTTGGTAGTACGTGGAAAAAAAGATCTGGCACAACGGATGGTCGAAGTGCTCCAGGCACCCAGGTGGTGAGGGTGAAATTGCGTTCGGTGGCGTGCGGTGCGGTTGTAGAAGTTAGAGGGCGGAATAAGATCAAACAGCTCTTCAGAACACTCCCCGTTATTTAGCCAAAACACAAAAACAGCTTGAGGTACTAAGATTAAGTTTATCTAAATATATAAAAAGAAAAATATAGAAAAAGGTGATTGACTAACTGACTGATCTCACAACCCACAGCTCAAACCATCAGACGGATCGGGCTGAAATTTGGCATACAGGTAGCTATTATAGTAGGCATGCGCTAAGAAAACATTTTTCGGGAAGAAAGGGAAGTTTAACCCCTAACATTTTAACATATTGTATTGGATTTGGACGTATGCATTTTTGAAGCTTCTTTGTGGATACATAGCAGTTTTGTTACCTATTGTAAAAAATATTTTTTGAAAAGAGCAACTGCTGAGTTTCTTGCCGGCTCTTCTCAGCAGAATCTGCATTCCGAACCAGTGGTAGATTTATGACGCGTCATAAGAGCTATAAGTTGGCCTACATGAAATAAATAAATTTTGAATTTGAATTTGAATTTAACGGTAATGCTCTGAAAATTTCAAGTTTTAAAAGGAAAGGAGAAGTCGCTTGTGTGCACACGCCTCTATATTGTAAAATATTAGCTCGCTCATCTATAGTTACGTGTAAAGTAAACACTCTTTAGCTCGTCTCGCTCGATGCAGTCTTCATTGAACCGTAAAAAATTTAACGGTCGGCCATTTTGATTTACTACGTCATAAAACAAAATGGCGCCCTAGAGGCACTATTTGAAACCTGGAGTCTAGTTAACTCGTAAAACCTAAATGCGATGCCACTTTCATTCAATCGTTATGCAGATGCTGCGTCTTTTTTTCTTCATGAAAATGATTGCGGGAAACACTTATGATGCCGTCAGTTTGATTAGAATGGGAATATTATAGTCTAGGAACCAACATACGCTGCGAAGGGTCTGATGCTACAAAATTTAATTTTTTCACTGGCTTAATTTAGTCATATTTATATAAAACTAGACGATGCCCGCGACTTCGTCCACGTGGATCAAGGTTTTTCAATTCCCATGGGAACTCTGTAATTTTCCGGGATAAAATGTAGTCTATGTTTTAATCCTGGGTATGAGCTATCTCCATTTCAAATTTCAGCCAAATTGGTTCATTCTTTGTGGCGTGAAGGAGTAACAAACATACACACACACACTCACACACACATACACATACAAACTTCGGCTTTATAATATTAGTGTGACTAGCTAATGTCCGCAACTTCGTTCGCGTGGAATTAGTTTTCAAAATCCCGCGAGAAAAGAAGCTTATGTTTTAATCCAAGGTCTAATCTATCTTCATTTTAAATTTCAGCCAAATCGGCCCAGTAATTTTTGAACCAATTCGTTACAAACATACTTACATACAAATCTTTCCTCTTTATAATATTAGTATAGATATCTCTATAGAAATGATTGAAGTTTATAGGTTATAAAATATCACCACCTCACATCGTAAATTGACATCTATTCAATGTGCGTATAAATAGGGACTCTACATTCATTATTTTTTTAACGAGCAAACGAGCAGCCGGGTCCCCTGATGTTAAGTGATTACCGCCGCCCATGAACACTTGTAGAACCTGAGGCACCATCAATGCGTTGCCGGCTTTTCGGAATTTGTTCGTCCGCTCCTTGAATAACCCCATGTTGTAGTTTAGTGGGAACACCGTCGCAGGAAGTTGGTTGCACAGTTTCACAAGATTCATAAGATCTGGCACAACGGATGGTAAAGGTGCTCCAAGCACCTAGTTGATGAGGGTCAAATTGTGTTCGGTGGCAAGCGGTTCCATTGTAGAAGAAAGAGGGTTAATTTAGGTATGTAGCGGGGACTGGTGAGTCAGCATTTTCGAGGCTATATCATGTGAGGCATAGCGCGACACGCCAGTTGCCCTTAAATCACCATATCCGACAGTAACGTCCGTAATTTAAATTGTTCGAATTATATTTTATCAAGGTTCACTTCACTTTCATTTCTTCCTACGCGCTACTGCTGCTGCTAGTACATCGTTAAACTATTAACCTGTACAAGGTCAAATGGCTATTATTATAGCCGATAGAATACACAAAGATAGTTTACAGCCTTTAAAAGGTATTCGATTGTTCCGTGCAACTTTTAACCCGCTTAATTGTTGACTAGCTCTTAGACTTACAGCAGTTTTCCTAGATCAGATATTTTACCTTTGGGAATTTAGTGGAAAATTCCACTCACATTTTTATAAACAAAGTTATTTTGGCTTACCTTGTCTAGACTACTCTAGACGAAATTTTCTAAGACGTTGCTTATATTACGTGCTGTTTAATCAAGGTCTTATATTTTTAAGTAAACGCAATGCAGATATTCATCGCCCCGATGATTTTATCAGCCCTTACCTTCTTGTAGCAAGGATCTGGGAAATTACTACCGAAGCTTAAAACAATATTATTTCAATAGTTTTTGAGTTTATATTTGACAGACAGACGCGGCGGGGGAATTTGTTTTATAATACTTACGTACTTTGAAACTGTGGAACCAACTTCCTGCGACGGTGTTCCCACTCAATTACAACATGGGGTTATTCAAGGGGCGGACCAACAAATTCCTAAAAAGCCGGCAACGCATTGATGGTGCCTCAGGTGCTACAAATGTTCATGGGCGGCGGTAATCACTTAACATCAGGTGACCCACCTGCTCATTTGCTCGCTAAAAATATTTAAAAAAAACGAGTATGTAGTGACTAGTGATAGTGATAATCTTCAATTATTGTAAAATATTTAATAGATTTCTTAAACTTATGAAAAGGCAAGTCTAAAGCAACTTTGGAATTTTATTTTAGAGAACGTCACGTACTATTCCCATCCCATTGAGTCAAACACAAATAAATTAATTAACTGGTTGTGCAGAGCAATGATGTATGACCCGATTCAGGGAAGTAGGTAGGTGTAACCGCAGTCTGTGGTTGCGTCGGTTAATTCACGGTTAATTCAGCATCTGTTTCCAGGCGAGACGTGGTCTACAAGTTATTTATGTAACTGCGTAGGCCACTGCATGACTAGTCAATTTACTAACCTGACATCTCATGCGTCGTGCTCGTGAACGGGTGCCACCAATGGGAATCATTTTCATTTCATTTATTTAGCAAAAAGTAAAATTAAACACACTAATATTTAACAATTTTATATGGGCGGGGCATCCCTTTAATTTAATGCATTTTTGAAGCTTTATTGTGGAAGCACTGTATACATAGCACAGTTTTGTTACTTATTATAAAATTTTGTTTTTTTAAAAGAGCAACTGCTGAGTTTCTTGCCGGCTCTTCTCAGCAGAATCTGCATTCCGAACCGGTGGTAGATTTATGACGTGTCATAAGAGCTACAAGTTGGCCTACATGAAATAAATAAATTTTGAATTTGAATTTGAATCAGCTTGACGCCCGCGACTTCGTCTACGTTTAATTTTTAAAAATCCCGCGGGTACTCTTTCTTGTGCGGGAACTTTGAAAAATAAAAACTTTTTTTATGAAAAATTTATATTAAATTACTTCTAAAATTGCGTCGTCACTTAACATCAGGTGAGATCGCAGTGAAGGGCTATCTTGTCATCGAATAAAAAAAAGTGCTAAAGATAGGAAGAAGTTTTTTGGGTCGCGGTTGCGGGTAGTTGTATATCCTATATAATGAAAGCTATATTGGTTCCATTAAATCAGGACGGGGGCCATTTTTCTCGAGCCAATATTAGCCCTGTCGATAAATCAAGTGTTAACGTTACCGCGCTCCAACGCTCACCTCAAGATTTAAGGGCGGCCACATGGCGGCCACAATTTTTTTTTTTTTTTTTACATATAAAGAACTACATTTTTATGAGACGACCTCCCTGGCGCAGTGGTGAGCGCTGTGGTCTTATAACTGGGAGGTCTCGGGTTCGATTCCCGGTGGGGACAATTTGGGAATTTATAATTTCTGGATTGTCTCTGGTCTGGTCTGGTGGGAGGCTTTGGCCGTGGCTAGTTACCACCCTACCGGCAAAGACGTGCCGCCAAGCGATTTAATGTTCCGGCACGATGGCGTGTAGAAACCGATTAGGAGTATGGGTTGAATTTATACTGCTGCACCCCTTCCAAGTTAGCCCGCTACCATCTTAGACTGCATCGTCACTTACCATCAGGTGAGATCGCAATCAAGGGCTATCTTGTCACCGAATTAAAAAAAAACATATAAAGTACATATAAAGAACTGATACCCGCGAGAAGTCGCGGGAACGAAGGTTCGCGTGGATTAAGGTTTTTTATTCCCGCAGGAACTCTTATTTCCCGGGATAAAAAGTATGTCTTTGTGCTATTCCAGACCATGGTGCGAGTTGTTACGTTCCCTCAAATATGGTTGAGCGAAGCAACGGCTGGATCACGCGTCATGCTCGTGAACGGGTGCCACCAACGAGAATGGGTCTACTTTGTCTGCTCGTCTTAACATGTATTGGATTGTACGTACGTGCGTATTCATTTTTGAAACTTCATTGCGCAAACACTGTATACATAGCATAGTTTTGTTACCTTTTGTAAAAAAAAATTTTTTTTGAAAAGATCAACTGCTGAATTTCTTGCCGGCTCTTCACAGCAGAATCTGCATTCCGAACCGGTGGTAGATTTATGACGTGTCATAAGAGCTACAAGTTGGCCTACATGAAATAAATAAATTTTGATTTGATTTGACATACTCTATATCTATGCCAAATTTCAGCCAAATCGGTTCAGTCGTTGTGGCGTGATTGACCCATCCGTCATTCGCTACAAAAATTTGGAATGGCCTTCCGGCTTCCGTTTTTCCAACTAACTATAATATGGGTGTCTTTAAATCAAAAGTGAATAGGCATCTCCTAGGCGCGCACCATTTTAGGCTGCATCTTCACTTACCATCAGGTGAGATCGCAGTCAAGTGCTAGTTTATATATTAAAAAAAAAATGTCTGTAGCCATCCTTAGCTCTGTAGTCAGGAGTAAGGGGACGGAGATGTATTAGTATAAGCGATCAAAGTCAGTGATTTTCTCTTGACCATTCATCCCCATCCTATCTCACCCGACCAGCACTAGTAGCATGGGCGGGAGAAATTTTATCCCCGGGAAAAGGATAAAACGTTTATCCCCTCGCTTAGCTTTATCCACCCGTCGAACATGGGCACAGCGGTGGATAACACTCAGTAGATATACTTATAGAAATATACATCGCCTTCTCCTAGTCTGTCGCCATGCTTTAGCATAGGGAAAAGATAATTTTATCCCCTGTCAGTGGATAAAATCGGGGGATAAAACTTTTATCTCCTTCCCATGCTACCAGTGCAGTTGTAGACGGCATTTATTTACGTTTAAAGACCATTGCTTTATTAAACGACTGCCAAAAAAGGAGAGGAGGTTCTCAATTCGTCGGAATCTTTTTTTTTATGTATGTTCCCCGATTATAGAAGGTTTATCTCACGAAGTTACGGGCGCTTTACTTGTGGTTACGTCGTGTACATGCACATTGCGTAAGTGTGCCTGTCAAGAGCCTAGGTGGAAGTGGTCTCTCCCACTTATAGAGATACGATACACCATAAGCAACCATGAGCCGCGTACTCTCGTGAATTGAAAGAACTTTACTCGAAGACGCCCGGACCGATTTTAGAAATTCTTTTTTTGTTTGAAAGGGTATACTTCCCAGGTGGTCCCATTGTCATCAGGTGATGGGATATTGGAGAAATCGAGGAGTTTTGAAGGAGTTTGTGTGTTTTTTCTATTTTGGAGAAACGACGATGTACAGCGAGGGCGGCGCGTGTTGCCGTACAGATTTTTTCTGGGTTAGCGGATTACAGCAAAAAAACTGTTTATTTCAGTATTATCATAGAATTCCGCAAAGTAACGCCTGTTTCTATCAATTACGAGTATTATTAGAAACTAGTTGATGCTCGCGGCTTCGACTTATTTTTTTTTTTTAAATCCCGCGGGATCTCATTAATTTTTCGGGATAAAAGTAACGTCTAAGTCACTCTCCCGGCCCTCAACTATACCCATGGTCGATCCGTTGCTTTGTTGCCGCGAGATTGAAGGACAAACCAACAAACAAACACACTTCCGCATTTATAATATTAGTAAGGAAGTAAGGATCGATTCAACCTCTAAAATAAATACTCGGTAACAATCAAACTTGACTCTCACATTTAATAGGCATTGCATAGAAACAGTACCTACTTATTCATAAAGAGGAAATAGTATGTAAATTGTCTCTAATAGAGCCATTTGGGGATATCTTAACGCTTTTGGTAGAAAGCCAGACATGAAAGATATGACATATTATATTTTCACGCTTTATCATGCGTGATTTTGACGAAGCAATTTTGTGATCATTCATAAGAAATTTCTGGATGCTTCTCCATGTTTCAGTCGAATAACTACTACTAACTGCTTCGTTGGTCTAGCGGTAAGCGAGTTCAGCTGCGGATGACGAGGTCTCGGGTTCGATTCCTGGGTCGGGCCAAAAATATATTGGGTTTTTCTGACCAGACCAGAGCAGAGATAGTTTAGAAATTATAAATTCCCAAATTGCCTCCGCCGGGGATTGAACCCGAGATCTCCCAGTTATAAACCCTCACCACTACGCCAGGAAGGTCGTCTTAAGGGTGCTTAAGACTTCCGAAGTACGTTCTGGGGCCCAAGTCTGCTATTGCAATTGTAGTTCAATTGTCTATCAATGACATCCCAATTGCTACTTTTAGCAATTTTGGTAGTCTACTAATTTAATGGCGTTACAATTGTTTTCCGATGGTTTGCCACTGGCACATCTAGCTTTGAATCTAGCTTAAATAAACGTTTTTAATATGTAGTTTTTTTGAAACTCATTTCGGTAAACGCTTTTTAAGCTAATGGCAATACCGAGGTATCATTGAATTACAATCCAATTATAAGAAATCGAACGACCATTGTGAATTTAGTAGACTACGAAATTTTGGCCCAATGATAATTGAATTGTAATTGTATTGCGGTTCAATGACAATGACATGTAAAATAGCAGACTTGGGGCCCAGTTTTCACCCGTAGTGCGGTTTCATTGTACGTTCGAGTATATTATGTACTAGTACATAGAAGTGGACATCTATCGTTTGACGACACTTTTTAAGACGTACCGCCATAAAATAAATCGATTTGATACACGAGAATACGTGCGGTTTAATTTACAATTTATAAGCTCAACCCTGGTCATAAACTCGTCTAGACTATCAATTAATCGAACGCAAGGGCGAATGTATTTGTTTCTCTAATTAATTATGCCGTGTACAGATTTTACCAGAAGATAGAGCTTTAAGAAGATTGTGCTTTACGATGCCATCATCTTTTCCCCGTATCTATTTCACTAGGGTCTAATTTGCTGACGACTTTACCCCAGGGGGGCAATTCAGACCTGTTCGATAACATACCGTGTCGATACGGTTAGATATCGATCTCGTATAAAAAATTTTTGTCGTGTGATTCAGAGCGTTTGGTTTGAGGATACGATTCGGTATCGACTATGTTATCGACATCGACAAGATACATTCGATTACAAGAGCATTTACGAATTGAAAATATATGTTATAGTACGGTAACAAACCGAATCGATCGATAAATATGTTATCGGAAGGGTCTGAATCGAGGGGCTGGTTCGATAGGAATTATATTCCAAATCAAAGAATATAATTAGATATATTGACAACAGGTCTTAAACCTACTTTGTAATAAACCTTTTAAATTGGAGGGGCCAGTTCATTTCGGGTATTAATTAGTTTGCAAGTATTCGTTGGGGTCGACTTTTAATTGACTTTGTAATTACAATATTCATAGGCGTTATTAATTCGAAGATCCCTTTTGCTCAATTGAAGATAGCTAAATTATATTTTTTTTAATAATAAAAAAAATGTAATGTAATGTATTTAGTAATATTCTTAAAAAAACATTACAATGTAATATATATCTTGTTTTATTATTGTGGTTGTTGTTATATATTATTGTTGTTGTTGTTGGTATTTGGTTTTGGACCAGAAAATTTTCAATAATATCAAGCGATACAAACTTTAGAAGTAATTAGTTCAGCTATTAATTTATTTTTATAAGTACAACAAAATAAAACTTTAATATTCAGCTTAGCAATATTTATGAGGATTTCCGTAAATAAGGTTAATTATATTATAATGGTTGGACGGGCAAGCTAGAAATGGCGCGCATGGCTTTAATTTGAAATTGCGGTCTGACTAATAAATTAGATGTCCGATAGACTAAGTACATAGGCTTTGTGTGAATAATTCGCAATATGTCGCTCAAACAGGAAATTCCGGACACTTGTGTCCGTTTTCACCAACCATATCTACTTAAATCATCACCTCAGTAATTACATATTATGTAGCCCCTAAATACAATTCGTTACCTAATGTAATTTCCAACTTTATCTGTTCCCTAAAGATTTGTAAAAAAGATACAGAAAGCGTCAACTAGCTTCTTGGCCTTATTTAATAACTGAAAATACCCATGTAATATTAAGTTTTAGAAACGATTTGAATTTTTTTTGTTTGGCTCATCTCAGTACCCCCTGTTTTGAGTTTTGAGTTTTGTTTTAAAAAAATATTGTAAACCCGAAAGTACAACTGCTACTTAGTACAATTTTTTTACTACTTTTTTTATAACATATTTTATTACAGCTTTTACAGCAGACTTCATCTGCGTGATGGGAGGTTTTTAAAAATCCTCCGGGAAACCTCTACTTTTCAGGGATAAGAGGTATCTTATGTTTATTTTCAAGTCCTAAACTAAACTCATGCTGATCCAATGTTTTTCTGCGTGATTGAAGATCCAACCAATAAACTAACAACCAAGAAACGATCACACTTTCGCATTTATAACATTAGTAGGAATTAGTCCCGTCTTAGCGGCCATCCAAGGGTTGATGTTTTCGGAGACAGTGTTATATGAACCCGTTATTGTTACGCTTGTTTAATTTATGTTCGCTGTCAGATTTCACTGACGAAATTTCCCACACGTACTTACTTACATAGTTAATTACTCCTACTTGATGTAAAATCGAGTCGCTGCCTCTTATATGTCAATGTCAGTGCATGACAATGTAACATTTCGTTACTACCTTGAAGGATATAGCCAACGTGTATTTTCTTTTTAATTCGATGACAAGATAGCCCTTGACTGCGATCTCACCTGATGGTAAGTGACGATGCAGTCTAAGATGGTAGCGGCCTTACTTGGAAGGGGAATAGCAGTGTAAATTCAACCCATACCCCTAATCGGTAAATTCAACCCATACCCCTAATCGGTTTCTACACGCCATCGTGCCAGAACGCTAAATCGCTTGGCGGCACGGCTTTGACGGTAGGGTGTAACTAGCCACGGCCAAAGCCTCCCACCAGACCAGACCAGAGACAATTTAGAAATTATAAATTCCTAAATTGCCCCCGCGAGACCTCCCAGTTATAAGACCACAGCGCTCACCACTGCTCCAGGGAGGTCGTCAAATATGTATGTGTGTGAATGTGTAGTACACATATTAATAATGAGGCTTGTTCGAAAGATGAAAGGCGCGTGGTAAAACCAAACAAAGACCAATTAAAAGCCAAATATAAACACAGCCGCCGCCGCTTGTCTGGGAATTAAGGCCAAATAAAATCTACGGCAATTAGGGCCGAGCACGCAGAGATTTAATTGCTTGCTTATTGACAAAGTACAGAAATTCACTTCCCACTTAATTGTTCGAAAAATAGAGTTCAAAGTCGCTCGGCAAATATTTTGTCATTAGGAGGAGTTTGACAAAATTGGTAAATTAATATGAGACATTTATGGTTAGGGTTACATAATATTAAAAAGTACCATGAATACTTAATGAGTTTTCGAAAATCCTTTCTTAGTGGATGCCTACGTTACAATCTGTATGCCTTTCAGCCCGATCCGGCCAGTGGTTAATAGATCAGTCAGTCAGTCACTCAGTAAGTTTTCGTTTTATATAAGACTAGTTGATGCCCGTGACTTCGTTCGCGTGGATTTAGTTTTTAAAAATCCCGCGGGATCTCTTGGATTTTCCGGGAAAAAAGGTGGTCTATGTCACTCTCGCGGTCCTTAACTACACCCATGCAAAAAATCACGTCGATCCGTTGCTTTGTTATGGCGTGATTGAAGGACAAACCAACAAACAAATACACTTTCGCATTTATAATATTAGGATTAGAATAACGGTTGAATACTGAAACATGACTGAAGCCATAGATTTAGGATTCGTAGTCGCTACGCCGCTTCTCGTAGCCATAGCCGTAGCTCGTAGCGTCGGTTACTCTACGGAAATAAATAAGCACATTACCCTCCTACACGCAGTCGGGTAATAAGAAATAACGTAACTTAAGTTAGCAACAGTAGGACTCAAAAAAGGAAAGGAAGACTTTTGACTAATCTTACTTTAATTTAAGGTGCTTAAACCTAAGTTACTTCTGTTTCTAATACTTAAACCCTAGCTTATATATTCTACTCTTTACAACTTTAATCTAGCTGACTACTTTAAATCACGTACATCGACGTGAAAATAATAGTTCATAGTCGCATAGTTTTGTTACCTATTGTAAACTTTTTTGAAAAGAGCAACCGGCGAGTTTATTGGCTCTTCTCGGCAGAAAGGCATTCCGAACCAGTGGTAGAATCATCGACGATTCAAAAGCACTTGTAACAGTTTATTTGAATAAAAAATATTTCTATTCTATTCTATACTAAATCATCAGTTTCCTTCGACTCGTTCACAATAAAGTGTTTTATTACATCGCACGAAGCCAATCATCCGCGTGACAGATATCTATTATAGGGAACACCCACCGTACTGAGTGGGACGCGACCAATAGAATTCTTACTTGTTATTTTTTTTTTAATATTTTTAGCGAGCAAACGAGCAGGCGGGTCACCTGATGTTAAGTGATTACCGCCGCCCATGAACATTTGTAGCACCTGAGGCATCACCAATGCGTTGCCGGCTTTTTAGGAATTTGTTGGTCCGCCCCTTGAATAACCCCATGTTGTAATTTAGTGGGAACACCGTCGCAGGAAGTTGATTCCACAGTTTCAAAGTACGTGGAAAAAAAGATCTGGCACACCGGAAGGTCGAAGTGCTCCAGGCGCCCAGGTGGTGAGGGTGAAATTGTGTTCGGTGGCGAGCGGTGCGGTTGTAGAAGAAAGAGGGTGGAATAAGGTCAAATAGCTCTTCAGAACACTTCCCATTATTTAGCCGATAGAATACGCAAAGAGAGCTTACATCTCTGCGGTGCTCGAGGCTCGAGGCTTTCCAACGAGTTGGTTAATTTGTTAAGAATCTCTCTTTTTTTAGGGTTCCGTAACCGTAGTGTAACCAACGGGACCCTATTACTAAGCCACCGCTGTCCGTCTGTCTGTCAGCACAGACGGGCTGTATCTCACGATCCGTAATAGGTAGAGTTGAAATTTTCAGAGAAAGTGTATTTCTGTTGCCGCTATAACAAAAAACAATAAAAATAAATTAAAACTTAAAGGGGGCTCCCCTACTAGAAACGTGTTTTTTTCGGCGTTTTTTTAGTACGGAACACTTCATATGCGAGTCCGACTCGCATTTGACCGGTTATATTTATTAGATTAAGCCTTTAAAACATTAAGTTATATGTACTTTATCTTGGAATAATAATATATATTTTTTTTTAAAACCGACTTCAAACGCCACTTAAAAGTATAAAATAATTTTAGTTTGTACACGTACGTTGAAGTCGGGCCAGCGTCGCGCATCGGTTTCATCGTTCCTATTTTTATTTCATAATAAAAATAGAAACATATGAAAAGTTATAAGACCACACACTCAACTCTGCACCAGGGAGATCAAAAACCTCCACCACAAGGTTTCCAACAAAAAAAATAGGAAAATTTAAAAATCCCTCCTTCCTCCTTCCTTAAAGAGGTTCTTACTTATTCTATTAACAGACATTAATATAAGATTTATTAAAGCAAGGAAGGAGGCCCTCTCCTTTGAGAATAATGAATATAGAGTGTTTCAACGGAAAGATTCTAGAAATATCTTAACAGCTATCGCCGCGGGGAATTAACCGAGAAATTGGATAGAATAACTAGGTTTCGCCAGCAGCTAGACATAATAATATTTATACAGGTTGATTTTTTTGGTTTTGGACAATTTTTTTATGTTCTAAATCAACGCATATTTTTTATTTTTTTTATTTCACTTAAGAGTACCAAAGTTATCGTTTACCAAAGAGATCCACTTTTAAACAGATGGTTATTGCCACCCTACAAACGTCAGCTGTATCAGCTGTTGATACAGTAGGCGCGCGCGGCGACCGTTGACCTCTGAGCGCGTATTTTAATTTCGTTGAATAATATGACCATGATTTGCCTATTTTATGGTCAGATGTGGTAAAAAAAATATTTCAAAAAAGGTACAAAACTATTAATGGAAATATGTTCTATTAACGATATAGAACCACCAAAAAAAAATTGTGTACCACCTAAAAAATCATCCTGTATACTAGCTTAATTTAGGACGAAAAACGAGTAAAGCGCAAAATTCTTTTTTATTCGACTAAAAATAGAATAACAATGATGTCCTCCCGAGGTCCAAGTATTATTATGTCAATGTTAATAGTCTTTTATTTTAAGCGAATTTCCATTTTTTTGTCAGTTTTTTTGTTCATTTTATTATTAAGCTATTGCATAGCTTCTATCGCGGGTCTTGAGCGTGGAGACCGAATCCAGAAATCCCGTAACGAAAATAACCTGACACGGGACTCCTCTCACCGCTAGATGGCGTTGATAAAAAATGCTATGCAATAGCTTTACCGCGGCAGTCCCCGAGTGCCACACGTCTTTTTTCATAACTAATTTTGATTCATTATAAGGTGTGGCCATTCTTCGAAGGTCGGAGTATGGAAAAGCAGGTTAGGTATCTCGGGTTGGCTCTGGTTAGTAATTAGGCGAGGAATGCGCTCGTAGCTCTACTTATCACTTTGGATACAGACAAAGTGTAGATCGGAAAACCATTTGGCGTAACGCCAAGTGCTTCGATTGGCTACCTCGCTAATTAACACTCAAGTGCCCATGCACCTAGTATAGAGTACAGAATTACAGATGCACCTACTTATACTTTCAGAGTAGCTTTTGCCCGCTTCGCTCACGTTAAGTTAGATTTTCAAAAATCATTGATGACGATGATATTGATAATGATGATGATGATGAAGAAAAAGGTGTGAACGATTAAGGCCCATGAGACGGGTCTGCCCGCGAAATTCAAATTTAATTTGGTTTTTCGCAATTAATGACTAATTTGTGAGTAGCTCACGTCAAACTCATTATTTTGATTAATTTCTTAAACTGGATACTTTCACGTAAAGATTAGTATATAAACCTGTGAAGATGATACTGCCATTGGCACAATTTGAATACCATAAGCCTACTTTGTCGTATTAATTTATAAATGGCGAAAAACCAAATTAAATTTGAATTTCGCGGGCAGCTCCGTGTCTTGGGCCTTAATATAAGATTTTATAACCATTCGTCATGATGAAAAATGCTGCCCACAGCTTTATGTGTGCGTAAAGTTTGACTGTGTGCGTGTCACAAACGACGTACGGGTAAAGATGGCGTCTATTGGCCGCCATATTGCTCTCCAATATTATTATAGCTTTCGTGACAAGACAAATTGGTGCAAGAAACATTAAATTAAAATTCGGTTCACGCGTTTAATCTCTACAACGCTACGAGAGAATATTATCAAGTATAATCATTTATCAAATACCAGACATTGAAGCCATGAGGATTCTAAGTGATTTTAGAATCTTTAAAGCTTTAGAACCTTTTAGAACTGGTTAAAAAGTACTTAACGTAAATTGTTTTTAATTTCGGGTATAAGAAGTTGGGATTTTTATTGTTTTATTTACTTTACTTGTCTGTAGGGTTAGTAGGTATAAGATTGTATTCGATTGATTGTATTTGTATTCGATGACATTATCGTCATGGTAAAATGAACATTAATCGTATTGATTTTAAGTCACAAATTCAGTACAACCGATTTTTATTTAGAGCGGATTCGTATACGTAAACGTATAAGAATGCATGCGCGAATTTGTGGCGGCGGCCATCTTGGACCGATTTTCATCAAACATAGCTAAGAACACTCCCGACTAATTCACCTTTCAAACAAAAAAAAAACAAAATCAAAATCGGTTCATCCGTTCGGCTGCTACGATGCCACAGACAGACACACACACACACACACACACACACACACACACACACACGCGCGCGCGCGCGCACATACACACACACACACACACACACACACACGCGCACACACACACACACATAAGCACGCACGCACGCACGTAAGCACGCACGCACGCACGCACGCACGCACGCACGCACGTAAGCAGGAGTAAACTCAAAGCCGTAGGAATAAACTAGTATTTAAAAAAAAAGTAACTCTAATCTTTATGCTACCCAGCTTTTTTCAATAGGAACCCACATTTCGTAGACAAAAGGGGCGGGTCAGTGTATACTAAATATAAAAAGAGCGTTTAAGCATCGGGCCTGCGCTTTATGGAACTAAATGAAACCCCCGGGGAGTCGGGTTTTTCAAGCAAAAATTTTATATTTTCCCCCATTGAATACTTTTCTACTTGAAAGAATAATGCTCTCGCTATATAGAACAGAAAAGTGCTAAAACAGATGATACTTTTCTGTACCTACTCGTACTGTTTCAGAAAATGATATGAAATGTTCTTGTCATAGAATTAAAAAAAAAAAAAAAATGATCTGACATAAAAATGTATTTTCTTTTTTGTCTCTGGTCTGGTCTGGTAGGAGGCTTTGGCCGTGGCTGGTTACCACCCTACCGTCAAAGACGTGCCGCCAAGCGATTCAGCGTTCCGGCACGATGGCGTGTAGAAACCGATTAGGGGTATGGGTTGTATTACACTGCTATACGCCTTCCAAGTTAGGCCGCTACCATCTTAGACTGCATCGTCACTTACCATCAGGTGAGATCGCAGTCAAGGGCTATCTTGTCATCGAATAAAAAAAAAATACTAAATACTCTAAAAAATATTAATAAGAAATCATTTAGTAATGTAGGTATAAACGTAAAAACTCTATTTACAAAACCGACTTCAAACGCTACTACAAAGTATATCAATTGTGGCTATAAAACTTGAAGAGTTCCCTCGATTTCTCCAGGATCCCGATTGAAAGAACTAGATCGTAAGTGTGCGTGCCTGTCAGGAGCCTAGGTGGGAGCGGTCAGGCGCGAGCAAGCTCTCGCTCACACTTATACAGATACGACACACACACAATGACACATGAGCCACGCGCCTTCGTGAATTACAAGAACTCTATAGTCCTAGGGACAGTGGTAAATTACCCATGTTAATTAGGATAAAACAAAACATGGTCCGTAAAAATAAGGACCCCCCTTTTCCCCCCTATAAAGTGGGTAACGCTGTCCCCATTCTTCAAGCTTGATGTCATTTGTTAGTGCGTCGACTGAGTTTTATTTCTGCGCTGCGATCGCCCACTTGTATTAATTACAAAAGTTGCAAAGATAGTACCTACGTCACATTTTATTTACTTACTAGTTGCGCACCGCGGTATTACCCGCGGTGAATAAGATTTGAATTTTAAGGAAGTTTGTTATAGCAAACTATAGCTATAGTCATTAGTCATAGCACATCCACGCGAATTCCGATTTTTTCAAAATCCCGCCAGAACCATACATTTTTGCGGGATAAAAAGTAGCCTATATATTAATTCAGGATATAATCTATCTCCATTTTAAATTTTAGCCAAATCGGTCCAGTAATTTTTGCGTGAAAGAGTAATAAACATACACATACAAACTTTCGCCTTTATAATATTAAGTAGGATAGTAGGAAGGAAGTAGGATTTATACAACGCTATTGCATGAATAAAAGAACAAAATAAATAAGTAAATAAACAGTGTAACACAAAGGGTGACCTTATCACTAATAGTGATCTCTTCCAGCCCCAGCATCAACTTTTATTTATTTATTCGATGACAAGATAGCCCTTGACTGCGATCTCACCTGATGGTAAGTAACGATGCAGTCTAAGATGGTAGCGGGCTAACTTGGAAGTGGTATAGCAGTGTAAATTCAACCCATACCCCTTATCGGTTTCTACACGCCATCGTGCCGGAACGCTAAATCGCTTAGCGGCACGTCTTTGACGGTAGGGTGGTAACTAGCCACGGCCAAAGTCTCCCACCAGACCAGACCAGAGACAATTTAGAAATTATAAATTCCTAAACTGCCCCCGCCGGGAATCAAACCCGAGACCTCCCAGTTATAAGCTGCGCCAGGGAGGTCGTCAAACTAGTAGAAAACAAGTAAGGTCCGGCGGCCCTGGGATCTTGGACCGAAAAGGATATTCGAATTTCAAACCCAATTTAGACCACACGCACATTCCTTATTCTAATGTTTTCATAACATTGTTACAATTTTGTTTACATAGGTTATATTCGTCCATATTACATTGTCAAGAAATTGGATTTGGAAATTGATATCCAGGCTGGTATTTGGCGTATTTATCTTTCATATCGGCTACATGGAGGCTCGGGTCTGCCTATAGGCCTATAGCTTACGTAAGCATGTACCATAATTGAGACATTTGCGTATGGTATAAAAAGTAAGAGGATTGCCTAGAGACAAATATATTTTTATTGATTTAGCTTTTGCTCGCTCTACGCTCACGTTAAGTTCGATTTTTCAAACCCCTATTTTTTTAAAGAATCTGAAGTTGACTAATATCCTCCTATCCCCTCCAAATAAGCGGAAAGCTTGTGCTAGGAGTGGGCAGTTAGGAAGTTGGCGGGGAGTCACCCCCGTGCCTCGGAGAGCACGTAAAGCTGTCGATCCTGCGCCTAATCTCTCTCCGGTCGTGTGGGATTTTTGTCCCATTGGACTATGAGATTAAGGGAATAGAGAGTGCACCTGTGTTTGCGCACACACTTGTGCACTATAATATCTCCCGCGCAGATGACAAATCTCTGTGAAGATTGACCACCGTGGCCGGATTCCTATTATTTTATTATCTAGTGTGGTTCCATTATGATATTGTAAAGTTGTGTTAAATACTATCCTAAACAGTTTCTACTCGGTTTCATAGTGGAATACGGAACGCTAAATAGTTTCGGAGTAAAGTTTAAAAATATACCGACTTTAAATGTTTCAGCTGAAATGTCTAACCCAAGGAGGAATCAAAAAATTTATGGTCTAACCTCTTGCCAAAAGTAATAAATCGCTGCAGCTTGTAAATTAAAACGATTTAAATCACGTCTTGTCATATTGATTCGAGAGAGCAAATGTTAGTCTTTAATTCGCTTCGGTCTGTATGTTACATATACTATATCATAGTATGTATGTAGATTTATAATCAAGGAAAGTCGGTTTTATGGTTTCGTCAGTATATGACTCAATAACATTTAATTCTGCTTGACGATTACGTTAGTCACAAAATTCAAAAATTCCACTCAAAATTATTTATTTCAATTAGTTAAGATTTGTTCTTAAGCTACGAATAAATAATAAGTAAGGAAGTCTAATTCAGAACAAAATCCACTCAAAAAGTGGCCCTACTTCAAACCAAAACGACGTATGATTCAAAATACGAATCATACGAATCACTTCTGAAGTTACAGGTAGACATGCCTTGGTGATCGGTTCAAATTCAGAACGAAAGCAATGATTGGTTCACGCGCGTGCTGCTATGTTTGCTATGACAGCTGAGTCATTGGACGATGTTATGAAAATTTGATGTGCAAGAAAAATGACCAACTATTGACGTGCTATTTTTGTTTTTAATCCCCACCTCTAACGGCTTAATTTTAATCTCCACCCACTTCAGCGCAATTTTTTTTGGGGTCATTTTTTTAACGCAGTTAGACTTCCTTACTTATTATTTATTCGTAGCTCCTAAGACTAAAATAAGTAATACGTACTACGCATATTATGTTATTTAACTGACTTCCCAAAAAGGACGAGGTTATCAATTCGGCCGGTGTCTTTTTTTTTAAGACCGCAAACGTCGACCTTTCAATTTTCAGACCGCAATTTTAACCGTTGGGTTATCGAGGGTAGTTTGATTTTATCCTAATTTTCGTCATACCTTCCCCATGTATCGGAAAGCACTTCAGAGAGCTTCCCTTTAAGGATGTTACAATGTTGCGTAACGGGAGTTATCGGATATCCAAGATGATTTCCATATCCGTATACCATAACCGAAACCAATAAAATACTCTATATATATTATTCTATATCCATATTATTTAGGCCCGAAATATCGTATCCGTGACAATTCGATACCCTACCATGCCTTAAGTTGACAACATTATTTTAATGCAACTAAAATATGCAGGTTGTAACACCTTAAATAAAGAAAGAAAGAAAGAAAACTATTTTATTCGGTCAACACGCGGATGAAGTCGCGGGTACCACCCTACTTTTAAAGACGTGCCGCCAAGCGATTTAGCGTTCCGGCACGATGGCGTGTAGAAACCAACTAGGGGTATGGGTTGAATTTACACTGCTATACCCCTTCCAAGTTAGCCCGCTACCATCTTAGATTGCATTGTCACTTACCATCAGGTAAGATGAGATCGCAGTCAAGGGCTATCTTGTCATTGAATAATAAAAAAAAACTAGTTATTCAAAAATTATAGCTTAGATCGATTAGCTTTCGAACAGAAAAAACCGCATCAAAATCGGTTCAAAGAAGGAACAGACACATAATATGAACAAAATCAATATGTCACCTACAGTTTTTGAACTTTTGTTTTTTTTTTTACCTTTTTGCATGCTACTCGATACTTACTTAATCTAAAGTCTAGAACTTTCGTCTTTTCAACGAGAAAATCTCTAAGAACTAAAAACACTAACTTTGTCTCAGTATTATGCACCCAAAACCACTCAAAGAGAGCGTTGCGAAAATTCAGTTACGCTTAAATCTGAAACCGCTGTCTGGTGGAAATTATTAATGTGGCCTTAAGTGCAGTTTGCAGAACTTTGTTGTCGTTTTCTCGTAAAGCTGCATTGGCGAAGTTGCGGTATAACTAGACGTCGGTTCACGGTTGAGTGAAGTGTGAGAAAAATACCTTGAAATATATTAATAACTAGCTGTACCCGCGACTTCGTTCGCGTGGAATAGTGACTTTTCGGGTCACGGCTCTCAGCGCGCTTTATATAGCCACGGACGCTCAGGCGCGAGGCGTGTAGTACGTACTCTGTACGTTAAAAATGTTCGCCGTGATTCTTTAAATTGACATAACTTTTTTATTTATGAACCGATTGACATGAAATAAACACTAAATGTTAAGTGAAGCATACTACAATATATTAATGAAAACCGTATCTAAATCGAATAAGCCGTTTAAGATATTAGCGTGCACAAACACACAGACAAACAGACAAAAAAAAAAAATAATTACAATTCGGGTTCGGCATCGATATAATAACAACCCCTGCTACTTTTTTTTAATATATTTCCATTGTACAGACACCACTTTTCTACAATTTTATTATATAAAAAAGATAATATATTTTTTTTCGATGACAAGTTAGTCCTTGACTACGATTTAAGTGACGATGCAGTCTAAGATGGTAGAGGGCTAACTTGGAAAGGGTATGGCAGTGTACACTCAACCCACACCCCTAATCTGTTTCTACACGCCATCGTGCCGGAACGCTAAATCGCTTGGCAGCATGTCTTTGACGGTAGGGTGGTAATTAGCAACGGCCAAAGCGTCCCAATATATAAATAAAAAATTACCAAATTGCTTCCGCCGGGAATCGAACCCGTGACCTCCCAATTATAAGACCACAGTGCTCACCACTGAGCCAGAGGGAGGTCGTTTAGTATTATAAACATCTAGTATCATAAATACGAAATTTTGGATGTATGGATGGATGGATGGAAATTTGGCACACAGACAGTCTTGAATAACAAAAAGGCTACTTTTTATCCCGCAAAATCGAAGAGAGAAATTAAAAACTTTAATCCACGCGAACGAAGTAGCGAGCACCAGCTAGTTATCACATCTACAGGACCCAAAGTGAACGAGGCTGAACTTACTTGGCATAATTTTTCCAGCTTCGTTTGTCATTGAAAGTCGTTACAACGAGCACTGTCGTTCTGTTCTTATTTTCAATCGACCCTTGTAGCACTATATTTCGGATTTTATTGCAGCCGTTATACGAAGACTTTATTGAAATTGCCTTCTCTTGATTAAGAGATTGTCTCTGTTTTTTAATTACTTTTCAAGCATGGCGCAAACATACATTTATAAACATACATACATTGGATACATTCCATATGTCTCTATAGATCTATAAATACATATAACACGTGTCTATAAAGAAATTAATCTAATATGATTTCAATAATAGCATACATACATACGCAAAATTTCTGTTTGGCAAAAATATATCATCTAGGCCACCGTCGCGCATCGGTTTCATCGTTTCTGTTTAGGCCCGCCCGACTTCAATATACGTGTACATACTAAAATTATTTTATACTTTTGATTAGCGTTTGAAGTCGGTTTTTTAAAAGTATTTTTTTTTTGTATGTTTTCCGCTTACTCGAAGACGCCTGAACCGATTGTCTTTTTTTGTTTCAAGGGGTATACCTTCCAGGTGGTCCCATTGTCATCAGGTCAGGATCTGATGATGGGATCCTGGAGAAATCGAGGGAACTCTTCAAATTTTATAGGCACAGTTGATATATTTTGTTTGACATCAGTTTTGTAAAAATAATTTTTACTTTTATATTATTACTAGCTGTTGCCTGCGACTTCGTCCGCGTCAATTTCTGTTATTATGATCGCGATTAAGAAGTTTTTAAAAGAATATATTTTAAATATGGATAATTTTCCCCGTTTTTGCAACATTTTTCACTGATGCTTCGCTCCTATTGGTCGCAGCGTGACGTTATATAGCCTGAAACCTTCCTCGATAAATGGACTATCCAACCAAAAAAGAATTTTTTAATTCGAACCAGTACTTCTTGAGATTAACGCGTTCAAACAAACAAACTCTTCAGCTTTATAATATTAGTATAGATTTAATGACAAGACAGTCCTTGATAATAAATACAATACCATAGTTCTAAACTATTATGTTCAGTACAGTCAAGTTCACGAGGGTTAATGGTTTAACAGCGCTGACTCCTCGACTATAAAGGGTATTCATTGCGCGGATGAAAGAGGCGGGTCAGCGGCTGTGGAAATAATGAGCACCCTGTATGTACGAGCTAGGCGTGCTTTGTGAAGAAAAATGAAAATCCTCCTTTGAGCAGAAAACATGCATCTTCAGGGCTGTAGAATAACATTAAAATATTATCCTACTAATCCCACTATCCTTACTAATATGCTATCATTTATTTTCATACACATTTACATTGTGTGTATTATTTTTTTAATGTTTACAAACCACAATATATCTAAACTAGCTTTTGCCCCCGCGACTTCGTCCGCGTAGAATTAGATTTTGGGGTGGAATTTTCAAAAACTGTGACACACGTTAACGTGACTTTATTTTTAACTGAAAGCTCTAATACCAACTTTGATGGGAACAGCTTAAAAAATGACGGACTTTCATATAAACTTTCATCCCCTATTTAAACCCCTTAGGGGTGGAATTTCCAATAATCCTTTCTTAGTGTGCGCCTACGTCTTAAAAGGAACCAACTGTAAAAATTTCAAGTTTCTAACTTCAGTAGTTTAGGCTGTGCGTTGATATCTCAGTCAGTCAGTCAGTCAGTCAGGACTTTGAATTTTATATATATAGATAACATCTTAAAAAATAATACAAGTAAATGGGTCCTTCTTGCTGCGGGGTAAGACCCAAACGGTCAGTGGTCAGGGCTCCAGAATGAGGAACCTGCGACCTTTCACTTTTCAGCCCGCACCTTTAACCGTTAGGCTATTGAGGCTATTAATTTTTTAAAAAAACCTTACAAAACGCGGACGAATTCGCGGGTAAAAGCCAGTAGTCAGAACTAATCACTCCGCCCGCGCCGTGTGAAATATCCAGAGTCAGACGCGATAGAAACCGCCCAAAAAAGTCGACATATTTTACAGATCCAATACTTTTTCCGAGAAAAATCTAAAAGTCATCTGCCAATGACTTCGCTTGAATCGTATTTGAAAACCCGCCCGACTCATTGGCTCGGACCTAACGCTGATGGACGGGCATGAAATTCAATCGCCTTCCGATATTGGATTTAAACTTTTTGTACTTAGATATCATTTTTGCAACCGGTGGGGATCGAATCAAATCAGGCCAGAGATGATTCAGAAATTATAAATTCCCAAATTGCCCCCGCCGGGCATCGAACCCGAGTTTGCGTCGTGCTCGTGAACGGGTGCCACCAACGGGAATGGGT
This sequence comes from Hipparchia sbordonii, assembly GCA_038048805.1. NCBI lineage: Eukaryota > Metazoa > Arthropoda > Insecta > Lepidoptera > Nymphalidae > Hipparchia > Hipparchia sbordonii. The sequence goes on along the minus strand of CM076117.1, from coordinate 5,321,660 downwards.
CTGCTTTGTCTTCCCATGTTGACACGTGTTGGATTATATGTATTGCATTTTTGAAGCTTCACTGTGGAAGCACTGTATACATAGTTAGTTTGGTTACTTATTGTAAAATTATTTTATTTTTTGAAAAGAGCAACTGCTGAGTTTCTTGCCGGTTCTTCTCAGCAGAATCTGCATTCCGAACCGGTGGTAGATTTATGACGTGTCATAAGAGCTACAAGGTAGCCTACATGAAATAAATATGAATTTGAATTTGATTTCCCAGTTATAAGACCACAGCGCTCACCACAGCACCTGGGAGGTCGTCAAACAACATCCAAGCCTCAATAGCCCAACGGTTGAAGGTGTGAACTGGAAACTGTAAGGTCGCAGGTTCGAATCCCACCCGTTGCACTATTGTCGTACCCACTTCTAGTACAAGCTTTCCGCTTATTTGGAGGGAAAAGGAGAATATTAATCAACTTCAGGTTGGCTAATATAACATCCCTACATTAATCCTCACAATCTATACTAATATTATAAAGAGGAAGGATTTGTATGTAAGTATGTTTGTAAGGAATTGGCTCAAAAAGCACTGGACCGATTTGGCTGAAATTTAAAATGGATATAGACTATAAATAAATAAATAAATAAATAAGCCTTTTATTACTGAAAAGAAGAATACAAAAATCTTATTCTATCCTCATCAATTACTTAAAAAATAAGTTTTACAGTAGGTATAACAAGATTATGTTTGTAGGTAAATTAGTGGTTTAATTCATACATTATTAATCTTTAACCATTAGTTATCTAATCCTTCACAGAGCTTGTCTAAAATACACAATGTACCCACCTCTTACAAAAAACAAGATAAAGAGAAAACATATTTCCTATATTATATTATATTTTTAAGTAACACAATCCTGCCTTATAGTTATTAAACTTTAAAAATCTAAAATAGCCAGTTAAATCATAGTATACTATCATAAAGCAAACTTCACAATTTTTGTAACTATTATCTTTTTTTCTTACATTATAGTATATATAAATTTTTTCTTAACGTTTTCTAAACTAAGTACTGAGTTCTATTTAAAAGTGTTTAAACAATGATCCTTGTATATGTAATGAAATATTATTTTATTGTTTATTACAGCAATATCGTTTTGAAGAGTGAATATGGAAATAAACAGTAAATAAAGAATTAAAAAAAGTGTACATTCTAAATTATTATAACATTCAGTTCACTCAATTTAATATAACATATACTTTGTACTAATGTAGTAAGGCACATTTATTTTTAGTTAGAAGTACTAACTCTCAAGACTCGTTTTTCAAAATCACACTTCTCTCCATATCTTTACACAAAATAATAATGCATGTTAAATATGTTATATATATGATATTGTGGCTCATATAGCAGAATGCTTTACTTATATAACTTAAATCAGCTCTAAGTTTAAATTATTAGGTAGATATATATTCATGTTAAACAGTTAAATAGATGAAAAATGTTTGTAGATAAGCTTCTTCTTCAGTTCGCCATTAAAGGCGCAGGCCTCCTCCAATCAGTTTTAGTTTTCCAATTCTTTCAAATCTTCTTGCCACGAACACTAATAGGAGGGTTATGGTCTAGCACCCCCACGGTGACCAACCGGCTTGGGGGGCGTAGGGAATAAATTTTGGCTTGACATTACTTAGGTATATGATGTTTCTATGATAAATAGAAAATTATTTGGTTTTCTTTGCAAATTTTTGTTTCAGATGTTTCTTATTTTTTCCCATATCCGGGGAGGGCGATAATTTATTTTTGATAGTATTTAAATCAGGCTTTGGGAATGGACTGTCTGTTTCTGAAATAATTAATTTGTCATATTTGAGAAATGCGTTTTTACCTTGTTTTCTTTGTTCATCTAATTTTTTTCTTAACTCCTTTCTTTTTTCTAAAACGTCTTTTGTAAAATCTTCCTGTATATAGTAATTACTATTTTTAAGTGTGCTTTTCCTTTTTAAAACTTCAATTTTTTTTCCGAGTGTAGTTAAAGTTACTATTACTGGTCTCAGCTTGTTTTTGTTTTTTCCCATTCTTCCCACAAATTCTAAGCAGTTATTATCTAAATTTAAGGCCATGGTTTTATTCAAAATATTTAATATTTTGTTTTCCAAATCCTGGTAGTTACGTTCTTCCTCTTCGATGCCGAAGAAAATAATATTTTTTCGTCTTACAATTTTCTCCAAATAATTAATTGCTTTCTCTTGTTTACTAAAATTTTCTTCTAGTTTGGTGTATTTTTCCATGACACCTACAATAATTTTATCGATATGATCATTTATGCTGTTTGTTATTTCCTTTTTCATTTCCAGGAAGTCCTGTGTCTGATTACTAATTTGCTTTTTTATCTCATGCAACAAGTGTGAAAGATCTTCCATTTTGCTGGAATAGGTTAATTATCTGATATTTTAAACAATTTGTTTATCTTTATTTTAGTTTCGTTATTTTGATCCGTAATTTTTAGTTTTAGTGTATGCAATTTAATAATAAAGTTATGTATTTGTACCTATTCTTTACGTCCAGTGAGTCGACAACACGGCGCGGAGCGGCCGGTGTTGACAAGTTGACATAGAATTTTTTCGCTCACCCTCACTTACGTAGGTACTAGATTGAACTTATTATTTTCACTTATAATCGTAATTATACTCCAATTTGGTATATAAATGTTAATGTATACAATCTTCTTTTACTTGAATTATGTGTTAAATCCAATATAAGCAAGCTCAAGTTCCGAATAATAAGTTGGTATGGTAGGTAGGTTCTTTGGTAATGAATGGTGCACTAAAGAACCGTGGCGCGTCCGCGTCGTAGAAAAAGTCACAGTTTACGTAGTTATTCACTATTTTAGACCTAGATAACGTTTACACATACTTGATTCACGTTCACAATTTATTAATTACGTCTAATTAAGCACTGAAATGAGAGTTGCTATTTTAAAAACAATTTAGATTACGGAGCTAGTTCACACTGTTGCGCTGCAGCGCCCTCCTCCCCTGATAGACTATACATTGAACTAAAACATAGGCTACTTTTTATCCCGAAAAAAAATATAATTCCCGTGGAACTCACAAAAAAGACGTGTGGCACTCGGGGACTGCCGCGGTAAAGCTATTGCATAGCATTTTTTATCAACGCCATCTACCGGCTCACCATTAGATGGCGTTGATAAAAAATGCGCCATCTAGCGGCACACCGTAGAGGAGTCCCGTATCAGGTTATTTTCGTTACGGAATTTCTGGATTCGGTCTCCACGCTGGCTCGCGATAGAAGCTATGCAATAGCTTAAAAACCTCAATTCACGCGTATTAAATCGCGGATATCAGCTAGTCTTTTATAATATTAGTACGATACTTTTCTGGGTTTATAATATTAGTAGGATTCTATTCTATTCTAAAAAAAAGGCTGAAGTCTTAACCCCTAGGCCGTCACCTCTGTCTGCTATTCAGTTCAAAATTCAACATTCCCTTATAGCCGGCGCAAAACCTAGATCAAATCGGACGGGTCAGGGCGACCTTTGTCCGAAATCGGGATAATCCCGGCCAAGAATACAAGCGCAGAATACTAAACATAATGAAGAGTCACGAAGGTCCGACGAAACAAGCTTTATCTGCTGGCCACAGATATCCTTACAGATATTATAAATGCGAGAGTGTGTTTGGTTTGTTAGCTTTGAATCACGCAACAACGGAGCTGCGGAGTGCGGACCGACTGTTATTGCGTGGGTATTGTAGATAGATAGATAGATAGATGGATGGATAGATAGATAGATAGATGATTTGAAGACTCCTCGGGAAAAACAATGAATGTCAAAAGATGATTAAAAAGAGAAAAACAACTTTTTATAGTTTCAAAGTCTATATTTCTTTCATTTTATGCTCATTTTGTATAAATATGGAAATAACATATTACTATTTAAACATGTTCTTTGACTTTATCAAAAAATATAGTTTAGTTCTATATTTTAGTAACAGATGGCATTAAAGGCTCAGTTTCACGAAAAAAGTGACATTCATTGTTTTTCCCGAGGAGTCTTCATTTATTCACTAAAAATAAAAAAATCAAAATCAAAATTTATTTATTTCATATAGGCTAACTTGTAGCTCTTATGACACGTCATAAATCTACCACTGCACCGGTTCGGAATGCAGATTCTGCTGAGAAGAGCCGGTAAGAAACTCAGCAGTTGCTCTTGTAAAAAAAAATTTTTTTTTACAAAGCTATGCTATGTATACAGTGCTTCCACAATAAAGCGTCAAAAATGCAAAAATCCATACGTAGGTACACTAATCCAACGCATGTCAAGATGGGCAGTCAAAGCAGACCCATTCCCGTTGGCGGCACCCGTTCACGAGCATGACGCATGATCCAGCCATTGCCTCGCTCAACCATATTTGATCAAAACGCAGGTACAGTGGGATGGTATACAGAAAATCGAGCCCCTATACATTTAACCAGGACTTATACAATGCAACAAAATCTGTACTAATATAATAAAGTGGAAGAGTTTGTTTGTTTGAACGCGCTAATCTCTGGAACTATCAGTCGGATTTGAAAAATTATTTTTGTATCTGATAGCCCAATTCTTGAGGAGGGCTACAGGCTATTCAATAGGTATTACGGTACGACTCTTAGAAGCCGAGCAAAAAGAAAAAATAGCGCGGGCGAACAATGCGATGTGGTAAGTCAGTGGTCGAGGGCGGTCACCTGACGAGAACCGAACAAGAACCGAACCGAAGGCTATTTATTAATCCGGAAGATCAAAGCGTTCCCACGGGATTATTAAAAACTAAATCCACGCGGACGAAGTCGCGGGCAACAGCTAGTGTTAGTATAAAATAGAATAGAATAGAATAATTTTTAATTCAAATAAACTTTTACAAAGTGCTTTCAAATCGTTCTGCTTGGCTGATGTATATTCTTTATAAAAAAAAAAGTTGTAGGTACCTAGACTCAAGGTGATGTGAAAACACTGTAAATGATTATATATGTACTTTATTGGTTTGCCAATGAGCAATTACACATAATATACATAAATAGATCACAAAAAACATGTTAGATGTATGTACATTATGATGATATATCTAATTACAGATAAACCGATATCCATAAATATGAATATGTAATTGCAGGGTTGACCACTAACCAATATTTATGCAGACGATAATATAAAAAGCATAATACATAATTATGATCTGAGCATAAAATGATTTCATACACATATGAAAATATTTTTATGATATACCTGGTAGTATCACGGGTAAAAAAAATCTCCCGTGATACTATATTAAGGTGTTATAAGTTTGACGTGTGTGTGTGTGTGTGTGTGTGTGTGTGTGTGTGTGTGTGTGTGTGTGTGTGTGTGTGTGTGTGTGTGTGTGTGTGTGCATCGTAGCAGCCGAACGGATGAACCGATTTTATTTTGTTTTTTATTTGTTTGAAAGGTGAATTAGTCGGGAGTGTTCTTAGCTATGTTTGATGAAAATCGGTCCAAAATGGCCGCCGCCACAAAATGGCGGATTACATATTTTTTCACAACTCCCTCAATATGGGTATCAAATGAAAGGGGCTTGACTAGTAAAATACTAGATAAATTTCTAATCCAAGATGGCCGCCACCACAAAATGGCGAATTAAATATTTTTCTTATTTCACATGTCGGGGTTGTTTTAAATTTTCTATTTACACTTCTAAATCTAAATATCCATGAAGTATAACGCAGTTAAAATCACGTTAAAATAATGTTGTTCAGCATAAAATATAAGAGAGTAAGAGATAACATAAAATATTGATGCTGGCGGAGAAAATGAGTTTACCTCCTGTTCGTTATATCGTGTGATACACACCTCGGGAGGAAATATTTTTATAGGATATTTAGAAAAACGAAGTTAAATGCTGCAGGGTTGTACCAAGCGATTAAAAACTTTTGACGACCTCCCTGGCGCAGTCTTGAGCGCTGTGGTCTTATAACTGAGAGGTTTAGTGTCGATTCCCGGCGGATTGGGAATTTATAATTTCTAAATTGTTTCTGGTCTATTCTGGTGGGAGGCTTTGGCCGTAGCTAGTTACCACCCTACCGTTAAGGACGTGCCACCAAGCGATTTAAATTGACGTATAGAAACCAGGGTATGAGTTGAATCTACACTACCATACCCCTTCCAAGTTAGCCAGCTACCATCTTAAACTGTATCGTCACTTACCATCAGATGAGATCTCAGTCAAGGACTATTTTGTCATCGGATAAGAAAAAGGTTGTACAGCCTACTCAGTCCAGGTAAATCCGCCACTGCACAAACATAAAAAAAAAATTAAAACACATATATATATGATGTTATAAAAGCCTCAATAGCCCAATCAATGGTTACAGGTGTGGACTGAAAACTGAAAGGTCGCAGGTTCGAACCCCACCCGTTGCACTATTGTCGGAGTGGGTAGGTACTCCTAACACAAGTCTTCACTTATTTGGAGGGGAGAGGAGAACATCAGTCAAGTTCGGCTTGGCTGATATTCTTTTTAAGTAAAAAAAAACTTCCTGCGACGGTGTTCCCACTGAATTACAACATGGGGTTATTCAAGGGGCGGACCAAGAAATTCCTAAAAAGCCGGCAACGCATTTGTGGTGCCTCAGGTGCTACAAATGTTCATGGGCGGCGGGTAATCACTTAACATCAGGTGACCCGCCTGCTCGTTAAAAATATATTTAAAAAAGAGACAACCCTATTTCCAGATAATAAAGCAGATCATGTGAAGCAAAGCAGACGCCCCGAGCAAGCTAGACATACCCGTAAATACCACATAATACGTTACGAAGGTCGGCATACACGTGCGAGAAAAAATAATAAATACACACTCAGAGTGTTCATAAAAGCACCATCTGTACTTTTCTCTGAGAATTCTTAGAAATACAATAATAGTGTTAAATCGGCTGTATGCAATCTCTTATCTAAGGTGGATTGACAGCTATAATCCTTTGGTAAAAGTTCTTTCACTTTCAATTCACGACGGCACGTGGCTCATGGTTGTGTGTGTGTCGTATCTATATAAGTGGGAGTGGGAGCGAGTTTTACTTGGACGCTAATGTCATAGTAAGATCAATCAAATTAAACCCTACTGTTGTCGAAAAACGCTGCGCGAACGTTGCGTTGCCGCGACGTTCGTAACGAAGTTAATGCGTGAACGCTTGACGCTTAAAGACTGTCCAACAGAGAAGTCTATTGTCGATGACGACGTAGCGACATCGTTCTTTAAGCCTTAGATCAACCCTAAAGCGTCATGCTTGTGAACGGGTGCCACCAACGGGAATGGGTCTGCTTTGTCTGCCCGTCTTGACATGCAATGGATTGTGTGTACCTACGTATGCATTTTTGAAGCATCATTTTGGAAGCATTGTATAAATAGCATAATTTTGTTACCCACTGTAATTTTTTTTTTTTTGAAAAGAGCAACCGCCGAGTTAATTGCTGGCTCTTCTCGGCAGGAAGGGCATTCCGAACCAGTGGTAGATTCATCGACGATTCAAAAGCACTTGTAAAAGTTTATTTCAATAAAAAATATTTCTATTCTATTCTATTCTAAAGCCATCGAAGTATCTATCATATCAGAGGTCGTAACTCATGCTCAGCCCTAGATACCCATAATAAGGTTGATCATCCGAAGCACAGTATCGTCCCAAGAGAACTTGCCAGAAATTCAATTTAATGCCCGGGCGTCTTCACACTAAGCTCATCAAACGCGGCGTTCTATCCTCCGGCCGACTTATGACTCACTTACACTCAGTTACTTAAAGGTCTCCCCAACGTGTCACAGTGTGGTGTGACTGGTTGGGAAATTATTAAAGAAAGATCCTCCCAACGTGTAACAGTGTGACTAGTTGGGAATTATTTTCCCAACGAGTCACAGTGTGACAGGTTACAGTGTGACTCGTTGGGAACAAACCGTAAATTCGTGTTCTTTAAATTGTAATTTAGTTCCCTATTTAGCTTAAGTTTTATATTTTTTATGTTTTATCATATGTTTTGTTTTGGCAGTGTAAGCTTTTCATTCTAGTTTTTGATTTTTATATTACGCTTTTTAAACATTTTTTTTAGGCAATTCTGTGACACCTTCAATAGTTGTACATTTTAATTCTTTCTTTCTTTGTGTTATTTTTAAGTATCTTATAAAATGTAACAATTTTGGTTGTCCTAATAAATAAATAAATAAATGCGGCAACCATATTCGAGCATTGCTTATCTGATACGAGCTTTTTCATAATGTATAATAAATAATCTATACTTACAATAAAACTGTAACGGGTAGAATTCTGTGTACTATTAGAGTATAATGTCCAGTTTTGTAGATCTTCACATCTACTGAATATTAACTATCGGAGATAGAGGACATAACTTCTCGCGGATAGTAGCAAGTTACTATAAACTTTTTCCACGCGGGCGAAGTCACGGGAATCAGCTAGTTAATAATATAATGTAATGTATAATCGCGGGCGAAAATTGTATGGAAAATATTCGCTTAGGGTAACTTTCGCAAACTATTTCTTACCACTCGCATTCGTGAAACTCTTCTCAATAATCTATTTCTGCGCCAAATTTCAGCCAAATCGGTTTAGTCGTTGTGGCGTGATTGAGTAATAAACATCCATCCACCCATGTATCCAAACTTTTGCATTTATAATATTAGTAGGATTATTGCTAATTATTATTAACTAGCTGTTGCGCGCGACTTCGTCCGCGTCAATTTCTGTTATTATGATCGCGATAAAGAAGTTTTTAAAAGAATATATTTTAAATAGGGATAATTTTCCCCGTTTTAGCAACATTTTTCACTGATGCTTCGCTCCTATTGGTCGCAGCGTGATGTTATATAGCCTAAAGCCTTCCTCGATAAATGGACTATCCAACACGAAAAGAATTTTTCAATTCGAACCAGTAGTTCCTGAGATAAGCGCGTTCAAACAAAAAACTCTTCAGCTTTATGTATTAGTATAGATACTTGAGAAGTACTATTGTTAATTTAATTTCACAGTAGTGATTACCTAGTTACCTAGTGGTTTAGACAGCAGTCTCCTATTCGGGACCTCCCAAGGCAGGTTCGATCACAGAAAGCCGCACACTGTGGGTTCAGTGTGAACATGCTCTACGAGCTGCGGAGTTGGGGACGTGTCTCATACGTTGAATATTGTATTATGCTGACGTTTAGGCAATTTCGTAAAATAAATTGGGTAAAATTCAGCTCCTCGACGCTTTCAATACCAAAATATTTAATAATTTTTAAGGGAAGGCTGAGCGAAATGCAATAAAATACTTATGTTCCACATAGGTACATCCTTACATTAGATCAACCCAATACAGCTATAATACGTTTATCTCACGAAGTTACGGGCGCTTTACTTGTGGTTACGTCGTGTACATGCACATTGTGAGTGTGCGTGCCTGTCAGGAGCCTAGGTGGGAGCGGGCAGGCACGAGCCAGCTCTCGTTCCCACTTATATAGATTCGACATGCACACAACCAGGAGCCACGCGCCCTCAACAACTCACGAGTGCACGTGGCTCATTGTTGTGTGTGTGCCATATCTGTATAAGTATGTACAAGTAAAGCTCCCGCGCCCTCGTAGGTTGAAAGAACTATAGTGACATTAATACAATCATAAATTTAAGATTAAATCTACGAATACAATGTTTAATTCCATTTTTTCCCCGAAACTGCCTAAACGTGAGCATAATACAACAATTAATGTATCAGACATGTTTCTGACGCGTTACTCGAAGTGGGGGGTGGGGTAAGTCTTTAGGGGAGGGGAGGGGGTTTGCGGAACCGGACGCATTAAATTGAATTTGTGTGAAAGCTCCCTTGGGACGATACTGTTCTACAGATGATCACCTTTATCTGCTTTATAATGTAAATGTAAGGGAAACCAATATTTTGAGATAGGTAGATCTATAGTAACTTTTGCAAACAAGTGTAAATTGAAAATTTAAACTACCCCCGACATGGGAAATTAAAAAAAAATGTAATTCGCCATTTTGTGGTGGCGGCCATCTTGGACCGATTTTCATCAAACATAGCAAAGAACATTCCCGACTAATCGTCGAGGAGGTTACGTCGTGTACATGCACATTTGACATTGCGTATGTGTGCGTGCCTGTCAGAAGGCTAGGTGGGAGCGGTCAGGCACGAGCAAGCTCTCGTTCCCACTTATACAGATACGACACGCACACAACCGTGAGCCACGCGCCCTCGTGAATCGCAAGAACTATATTGGATTCTATCCATACATCCAAACTTTCGCATTTATAATATTAATAGGATTAGCATCACAATTGTAACTTGTTTTTTTTTTCATCCATATCGCGGGCCAGCGTGGAGACCGAATCCAGAAATTCCGTAACGAAAATAACCTGACACGGGACTCCTCTACGGTGAGCCGCTAGATGGCGTTGATAAAAAATGCTATGCAATAGCTCTACCGCGGCAGTCCCCGCCACACGTCTTTTTTTTTTTTTATTTAGTGTTAGTGTGTGTAGAGAATGCCTTACACAAGCCTTACAATTAATACACCCTCAACGCGCTGTACTCTAACAAGTAAGAACAAGTGTAACTAGTTTGCGACTTCGCTGATACAAACTTGGATACGGATCCGCCCCGGGGAATATCTAATCAGTGATACCTATTACTAGGTTATTAATAAGTACACATATGATTCGAGGTAATAAATAAATCCTTACTAATCCTTTCATAAGTTTGTAAGAGGCTTTTAAGCTATTGCATAGCTTCTATCGCGGGCCAGCGTGGAGACCGAATCCAGAAATTCCGTAACGAAAATAACCTGACACGGGACTCCTCTACGGTGAGTCGCTAGACGGCGCAATTTTTATCAACGCCATCTAGCGGTGAGCCGCTAGAAAAAAAATGCTATGCAATAGCTTTACCGCGGCAGTCCCCGAGTGCCACACGTCTTTTTTTTTATTCGATGACAAGGTATGCCTTGACTGCAATCTCACCTGATGGACGATGCAGTCTAAGATGGTAGCGGGCTAACTTGGAAGAGGTATGGCAGTGTACTCATACCCCTAATCGGTTTCTAATTTTGTATAGTGGTAACTGATACTACGGGTCAATATGTAGGATACTTTTTATCCTGATAAACAATAAGGTTTATCCGGGATAGGGGATGAAAGTTTTTTTTTATTTTGCTCCATAAAATCGTCCAATCTAAATCGAATATGATAATTCTTTTTTTATTACAAACTAGCCGTTGTCTGCGACTTCGTCCACGTCAATTTCTGTTATTATGATCGGCGTGATGTTATATAGCCTAAAGCCTTCCTCGTTAACTGGACTATCCAACACAAGATAATTTTTCAATTCGAACCGGTAATTCCTGAGATTAGCACGTTCAAACAAACAAACTCTTCAGCTTTATAATATTAGTATATAGATTGTGTACTATTATAAATATTTTCTCTAATTTTGGTAAAGATCTACTAAATATTATCGGAGATAGAGGACATAATTTGTCGCGGATAGAAGCAAGTCACTCTAAACTTTTTAAGACGAGAACTTTTTTTTAAGAAGTTAGACAAATATTATATATATATATACGTTACGTACTTATATCAAAAAAGCCGTGAGAGATAAAAGCGAAAAACATACAACCTCAACGCTCATGTCACATTAACTTGCCTCACGTTAACTTGAAAATCGTACTTGACGCTAGCACATTTATTATCTTGATATGTACCTGAAACAATACAAGTAAAATATTATTCTCTACGAATAAACAGACCGGGAGCCGGTAACGAAAAATAAATGCGAATTGATTAAAAATAAATAAATTCGCGAAGTTTTTTGAAAATTGCCGAAAAAATTTCGTTATTTTATGTTTCTACTCAGTATCGTCCCTTGGAAATATGATGTGATTTTTGGCTATTTTTTTAGGATAATTAAAACTTGATCTAATGTTGTAAAAATTAAATCTTCATCTGAACACTTACCATTTCACGTTCTCAGGCTGGTATATACCATTGAAATAGAAATAGAAATATTTTTTATTCAAATAAACTTTTACAAGCACTTTTGAATCGTCAATGAATCTTGCACTGGTTCGGAATGCCTTTCCCGCCGAGAAGAGCCAGCAAGAAACTCGGCGGTTGCTCTTTTCAAAAAAATTAAATTTTTACAATCGTTAATGAAACTATGCTATGTATACAGTGCTTCCACGATGAATTTTCCTAAGTCCAATACAATACAAATACAAATAAATACAATCCAATACATGTTAAGACAGGCAGGCAAAAGCAGACCCATTCCCGTTGGTGGCACCCGTTCACGAGCATGACGCACGATCCAGCCATTGCTTCATGCGTCAAGGATGGTAGGTAAATAAATTACTATTTTTTTGTTAATAACGTTTACTTGTGTGCAACAATCTCGAGGAACTCTCAAAGCACTTATCCCTGTGAAGCTTCCATCGAAAGGCCATCAATCAAAAGTAAGTAATCCTCGCACAAGCAGAACTTTTAAATATCCATTTATCACTTTTTCAATCTTGCTTGTGCCAAACTAATTGCTTAATCCAGAAGCTAATAAATTGCTCGGTAGCGTTTAGATGACTTGCTCATTTATTAGTAAGCTTCCTTGATGACAAACTGTTGAACTCAGAGAGGAAATGCGGTCACAGAGACTTTTGAGAGTTAAAATCTATCGCTGTCGCTCTGTCCATCATTCGTGCGATAAGAAAAACTGCAGATTTTTTTTTTTTTTTTTTTTTTTTTTATTTAGTCCACAAAACTGACTACAACTGCTTGAATTACATTAATGAGGCAAGTTTATGAATATACATCTTCCGCAATTGAGTCTACTCGATGTGGACGTGACATGCGTGATAGGGTACATACAGTAACAAAAAAAAAAAAAGAAACAACAGATAAACAAGAATTGCAAATAAATCCTAACTAAACTTAAGTGTGCTTAATTTCCTCTTAATAGACGGTATATTATCACAGAAGATATCTATAGCATCTCTATAACAATTTGCAAGAAATTTCATTCTGTACAGCGGACTATGTTGACCAAGGTTACTTTTGGTTTGAGGCAAACAAAAAGTCTTACGGTTGTGTAAGCGGCTACTGTCACGAGGCACAGCAAACTTTAAGCGTTCCAGTAACTCAGGTGCATCAATAAGACCCTTTATAAGTTTAGCCAGAAAAATGATGTCCGCTATTTTTCTACGGTCTTTAAGCGATTTCATTTTATAATACGAGAGACGAGTGTCGTACGAAAACAATTTCTTACATTTGGGGTCATTGTAAGATAGATGGTATAGAAAACGTTTTGAATTCGTTCTATGCGATCAGAATGAACTTGATACCCTGGACTCCATACCGTGCTGCAATATTCAAGGATGCTACGAACAATGCTATTGAAGACGAGTATAGATAAACTAGGATCCTTGAATATTTTCATTTGTCTAAAGACTAGTCCAGATACTTTTGACGCTTTAGAAGTTATTTGCTCAATGTGTGGACGAAAACTCAACGCAGAGTCTATTATAACACCAAGGTCTCTTATACTATAAACTTCCACAAGACTAACCTCGTTTATTTTGTAGATACAGTCAAACGGTTTTTTTTTTCTTGTGAATTTAATGTGAGAGCACTTTTCAATATTTAAAGACATGCCGTTTGTAGTGCACCAAGAGTAAACAGCATCTATATCATTTTGTAGTACTATTACGTCAGCTTGGCTGTTAATAGTTTTATAAATTTTCATATCATCTGCAAACATTTTGAATTTCGAATTTAACTGAAGTGCCAAGTCATTAATAAAAATTAAAAAAAATGTGGGACCTAGATGCGATCCTTGAGGAACGCCCGATGGTACTTTTATCTCGTACGACTTAAAACCATTAACAGCAACAAGTTGCGACCGATTTAGTAAATAAGATTCACACCAGCGTAACAATGACCCGTGAATTCCAAAAGACTCAATTTTTAGGGTTCCGAAAAAAAACTTCGGAACCCTTATAGGATCACTCCGTTGTCCGTCTGTCTGTCAGTGTGTCACCACCGTTTTTCTCGAAAACGGCTTATGATACTAAGTCGAAATTTATACTGAATATAAGTTCAATGGTCTCGTAGTGTTTTAAGAATATCAAGCTTATAGCTTAACTCAGTGAAAAGTTACAGCTTTAAAACCACGGCTTTCTCACTATTAAAACAAATTAAGGGACATCTTCCAAAAATCGTTTCTTTCCACACCTAATTCTTAGTTTCATAGTAAGTCCCGTTATATTTTACAAACACCAGTATTAAAATCTTGCAAATTACGGAGATTTTGATACCTCTAAACCATTAATAGTACCTAAAACAGTAAAAAAAAACAAAAAAAAAAACGATAACTTACTATGGCTTTTAAATTAATTGCAACGCTAAGGCTAAAACAAACTATCGGATGCCGCGACTATAGCTGCGACTGATAAGTGTGCACAGTCGTTTGAGATCAGCAGGCCCATATTTCTATCGGACATCCGAACGCTCAAGGATCGCCAAAGGTTACGTTCGCGACTACGCCCGATATAGTGTCTAAAGTTCAATGGAATTTACTATCCAGCCGCGGCTTACGTGTCCGTTAGTTTGTTCAAAGCTTAACTTTTTAACGCGTCACGTCCACATGTCACTTGTCACAACTACAGATTCACAGAACACTAATAGAATTTTTTTTCTACTACAGATTATTATTACAACTTTTTTACACTGACCTCTAGAATTAATCAATGATTAACAGTGGACAGGCTGCTGTCTGTGCTGTGCTGTATGTCATTTAGTAAATTCTAGTACTATTAGTACAGTAGTACATACACGCATTCCCTACCCATAAACTTTGATTTTACTTTTTATGTTACAGATTTAAGTATGTCATTCTAATAAATAAAATATTACTCACTACTACTAAAATCAAAATAAAATCCTACTCAAAAATTATAAAATTTCAAGTTGAAAGTATTGATTTGTTGCTAACTTTTGTATAGGTATAACAAAGTTAGCGACACTGCATTGATAAATGCAATTACATACTTTTAATTTATTTCTCCACTATTACTTATTCACTATTTATATTAGTTAATAAAATTATGGCGGTCGGTGCACCATTTGCAATATTATTAGTTCCAGAGACACTCGTATGTCAAATGTGGTGCTTCAAATTGATTCATAACTATTAAGGTATCTAATCATTGGTAGGTAGGTCTAGGTAGGTAGGTACCTGCAGAGACAGCCAGTCCAGTAGGTATTAATCATAGCATAGATTTCATAGAGGCGTAGACAGCTGTCTACGGTGTTCAAAGTTGGTTCAAAATTCAAACTTTCAAAGCCAAATTCAAACAAACAAAAGTTCAATAGTAGTTTGCACAAATAAGCATACTAAATGGTTTATATTCTCTTGGAGACAAATAACATTTGATTTCTTGTTTTATATGTGGGATAGTTATATTACATTTTACAATATTAGTACTGAATCAGTGTTTTCTTTTAACTTTGTATGGAGGTGAACTTCGTATTCGAGACAGAGACTTAATGCATATACCTAACTTTGTGAATTAAACCCATTATCAAAATGGACAATACTCCATCGCCAATGGATAATACGTCATCACCAATGTCGGTGAGTACCTACTTATTTATTTTAATCTCTCGCAAAGAAGCATTAGAAAGGGAAACTCAAACTACAACTCCCAAATTCATGCAGTCATCTAACTATAGAAATGCCTATCTATAGAAGACAGTCTCAGATTTAAGACCGAGTTAAAACTAGCTTGTTATTGTTACTGTTTTAATTAGTAATAATGCTACCTAAATTTTGTCCCATACCATTATAATAATTCTTTCAACAAGTTTATTTAAATAGGTATTCTTCATGTCAATATTATATAGAAGTATAGATAATTTATGTGTTGTACAACAATATATCATAATATAATCAGAGATAAGCCTAATTTATGCAAAGGCATTTGTTAAGTAACTTGCAAAACTGGCATGCATTATAATTTTTTGGACAGGCCAGTTAAATAATCATTTGACAATAGAAAAAATAGAAGCACATTCTACTTTTGCTGCCAGCTAATTGCAAGTGCACTCCCCACACTTATAGGAGACTTTAGTACGATGACAAGTTAACATGTCCTGACTTGTCTCGTTGAAAAGTTTGATGTAGGATTTTTTAAGAGTTTAATCTTAGCTTGCCAATTTACCAGTTACTTATATTATTTTAACAATAATTATTTTTATTTCAGGTTACCAGAATACCAGACTATTACTAGAGTTTGCACTGCATGTTGGATTGCTGCTAGAAGAGATAATATATTCAGAAGTAAATGCAGCACAATGTCAATTTTTTGTTGTTGATATTTGGTTCCTTGAGTATGGATAATATTGATTATGAAGAATCCATACATATATCTGTACCTCCACACAACCCAGAGAACCTACAACTTTTAGGATTGTGTCACAAGCTCATATACATTCTGTGTTTACCGTGAGACATTATATATTTTTAGGATAAAATGTTGAATGCCTATTGGTGCCAATTGCAGTCAAAGAAATGTTATTAAACTGATATGCTGAGGCATTATTTTCAAATCACTGTGTGGTAAGCTCAATGTCAACCTTTGCTATGTTTATACAGCGCTATTCAGTAAAATACAAACTCACTTCGAAAGCAAACTCACTTCGTCAATCACGGAATAGTATAAAGACTAGAACAGTTATGACACTCGTCCTAATACAAAATAAGAGCGAATGCCTATTCATTCTCAATCATCTTGTTCTGTGTTATCAATTTGACATAATTGACGAGTGAATTCGCTTTCGAAGTGAGTTTTATTTTAGTGAATAGCCCTATATATCACCTTTAGAATTAATGTGATTTAACTCAAAATTCCTGTAACTTCTGTTGTTGTAAAATGTATTTAACATTTAATATAATATGTATTACCAATCCATACGTATAAGATGATTAAGTATTAAGATAATTAACTTTTTTAATAGTTTTATTGGCAGAGATACATTCAATTTTACTCAACACTACTTTTTTGAAGTCTTGCTCATTTCCCACAAATTGCAATTTTTGAGTTAAGTCACTTTAATTCCAAAGTTTGTATCTCCTACTCACATTTTTTATAGGTAAGTTAAACTTAATGAATAAATTAAATTGTTTTTATAATTTTGTATTATCAAAATACTGTGTCAACCCCAAAATAATATAGTAGTAATAGGCAATTCATAGTTCAATGATACGGAAATCAGAGAGAGAGATTAGGTGTAAAGCCAACATCTTTATATGCTCTCTGAGGTACAGATATAATGGAACCTTGTCATCTGCAGTAGAACATCCACTAGACCAACGAGACAAATAATGTGATGAAAGATGGAGATTGGGGACTCTGTGAGAAAACTACACAACCCCATCGAGTTTGGGCTTTTTAATTCGTCTTGACAAGTTCTCTAGTCCTAAATAATATGCAGGTTCTGATGATGAAGCCGAAAGGCGTTTATGGGAACTCTGTAATGAAACGACGTAACCCCATCGAGTTTCGACTCGTTTGATTCTTTTTGACGTTTAGAAGGTCATTAGTAGGTACCTAATTAATACATTGGTCAATAGTTTCGGAACCCTCAGTGCGCGAGTATGACTCGCACTTGACCGGTTATTAATAATAAAATATAATGGTTCACCATATCGAACGCTTTTCGAAAATCAGTATAAATTGCGTGTACCTCACCAGCAGCATCTACAATCTCAGCGATATCAGAAATATAACTAACTAAGTTAGAGGTAGTGGATTTGTGAGGGCGAAAACCGTGTTGATTTGGATCTAGATATGGAGCTATGTGTGAATAAATTTGTTTTTGAACCAAGCTCTCTAATATTTTTCCACAAACTGATAAAATAGATATAGGTCGGTAATTTTTAATATCTTTTAAGTTGCCAGACTTATGAACTGGTGTGATGTATGCAATTTTCCATTTGGTAGGAAATATACCCGTTTGCAAAGAATAATTGAATATGAGAGTAAGTGGTTTAACTAATTTATGAGCGCATTTTTTAAGAAATATTGGGGCAAGAAGATCTGGGCCGGGTCCTTTAAGTGGATCCAAGTTCAATAGATGTTTTAAAACTTCATTTTCGGTTAGTTGACAAGTATTAAATGAAGCATTGGGAATATTATAGTTTATCAGTGGTGAATTTCCTACTTGGCAGTTACTGGTGTTTGTATAAACCGAAGAAAAATGTTTAGCAAAGCCGTCGCATATATTCTTACCTCCTTTGGCTATGAAATTATCCAGAATCATTTCGTTCGGAATACAATTGGTACCACTTTTACGCTGTTGCTTAAAAAACTTCCAAAAGTAACTAGGATTATCACGAATACATTCAGTAACACGTTGCTTAAAATTATCATAACAGGTTTTTATCATGACAGCACAACGTTCACGCAGTAACTCGTATGAAAGTTTGTCTAATGAGTTATTATATTTTTTGCTTTTATGATGGATTTTAGACTTTTCTTTAAGTGCTCGTAATAACGGAACTGAGAACCATATAGGATAGTGGTTATCTCGCGGTTTCCGCATAGGTGTGTGTCTATAAATAATTGGCATTAATGTCTGGTAAAAAATGTCCAGTTTTGCATCAACCGAATAGACATTTTGAAATAGAGACAACCAATCAATTTGATCTAATTCATTACAAGCGTTGTCATAGTCACATAAAAAGAAGTTGAGAATTGGTGTACGAGAAGGTTTCATGTAGCAGTCATAATTAACTTCTAAAATAATTTGAAGTGGTGGGTGATGATTGTCTACTGTAACTAAAGCATTATCTTCTTTTTCTACTTTGATCCTATCAGCTTTATTTGTAAGAACTAAATCCAAAATACGGTCGTTTATATTAAGAATAGGATTGCATTGTTTCAGGTTATTAAAAGCTATATGTTCCAAAAACAGACTATCTATATTATTACATAGTTGATTTGGCATTAGGCTGTTATCATTACAATTAGTTATCCAACAAATGTTAGATAGATTGAAATCACCTATGATTAGAGTTTGTGAATCTACACTTATTTTGCTATTATAATTTTTAGTCACGCTTTTAAAAAAGCATTCCAGGTAATCTTCCTTAACAGGGGGAGGAACG
Source organism: Hipparchia sbordonii (assembly GCA_038048805.1). NCBI lineage: Eukaryota > Metazoa > Arthropoda > Insecta > Lepidoptera > Nymphalidae > Hipparchia > Hipparchia sbordonii. The sequence goes on along the minus strand of CM076117.1, from coordinate 5,302,446 downwards.
TAAACACCACAAACATATATAAAATTATTATGACTGGTTTTAATCGATAACCATAAATCTTCACATGCAGATTCCCATTCGTACTTTCTTATAGACTCAAATTTTTTACTGATGGCAATTGCTACCCCGCCACCTTCCTTTTTATGACAAGAGAGTGGACACGAAGAACGATCTCGCCTATGCAAAATATAACGGTTATCTAGGATTTCATTATCAAAAACCGTGTTGTTCAACCAAGTTTCGGTTAAGATTATTAAATCATAGTCCTGACATAGTGCCGCTGTATAGATATCTTCTGTTTTGGTCCTAAGACCTCGTACATTTTGATAGAAAATTTTTAACGCGTATTTTATACAATAAAAATGTAAATGCATGCATAAAGAAAGAAATAATTTTCTATTTTAGGCTGTTAAGAGTTTCAGTGTTTTTTATCCACAGTGCTGCAGCTTCATTATTTTTCCGAACAAATATACGACCATTTCTTATCCACACAAATTCATACTTCTTCTCTTTCGCAGCCAGTCTAGTGGCAGCATGTAGCTTTTTATTCTTCGGGGATAAATGTTCCATGACGTATATAGGTATGTTTTGCCCAGAGAACCCCAAATGAGATGTGTTCAGCTTGTTCTGTGGATTTTTCTTATTAAAGCGTTTTACGGCCGCAAGTAAGTCATCTCGAACTCTTGGGCTAGACAATTTCAACACAATGTTTCGTGGACGCTGGGACTGTGTATCTAGCTTAGCAACTCTGTGGAAGTTTAGTATGCTGCCATCTGATAAATCGCAAGAAACAACCGATGCCAACTGCTGAACAATGGTGAGGACATTCTCATTTTTGGTTTCCGGAACGCACTGAAGTTCAATGTTACAATCTCTGGCTTGTTGCTCAAGTTGGTCAATTTTACTATTCAATTCAATTAATTGCGATCGTAAGTTTTGGTTGTCGAAATTTAGATTAGACAGGGACTTTTTGGATTCTTCATTTAACCCCATCTGGTCATCATAAGCATTAGACAAGTATTGCACAGATTTTGACAGCTCATCTACTTCCTCCTTCAATGAACAAAATTTACCTCCAAGGTCTCTGACTTCCTTTCGGACTTCGGTAAGCTTAGCATCAAACTTATTTAGACTTACTTGTTGGTTATCAAAGTGTTCCTTCATTTCTCGACGCAAATTCCTTAGTTCGTTTATAATGACCTCAGAATTTGAACCACTTGTTGAACCCAAAAGCGGCGGCAAGACGGTATTATTATCGGGCGATTGTTGCTTGCGGCTTTTCCCCTGAATTGGTGTGTTACTGTTATCATGTTTTGGCTTACTAGCCGTACAAGAAGGACACACCCATGTCGCACGATTAGCTGGCGTAATGTCGTCATAATTTACGCACTCAATATGGTACAGTAAAGCACAACTCCCAACAGAACACTTCAGCCTTTTTTGTGTAACTAAGACACTGTTATTACAAGCTGCACACACGCCGAGCATTTTCGTTTAGATGTAATACAATTATAACAGCCAAAAAGTTCAGAATAATTACATATAATACAATATAAACATAGGCTTCGCAATCGAGATCTTTGTTTACATCGGAAAGAGAAACAAATCTTCGAAGGTAGGTAGTTTGATTGTATACACTTCACTTGGATTATTCACTGCGCACTGGTTACGATTTGAATCACGATAAATAAACTATATATGCATTCCATATCGTTAATAATGATCATCCAATATACTTTCGTGAGTGATTAAAGTAAAATAACACTAACTGTTAGCTGAATTGTGCTTAATTTATTTTTAAAAAGTTAAATTATCAACGGAGATGTTACTCTGACGTTATGCACCCGCGGCGCGCGGATTTCACTGAATAGCGTAAGTAATAAGTCATAATTTGAGGTTTGGCTCTCTTTTTGCTTCAAAGTTGAATTAGTAGAGAGTGTTCTTAGCTATGTTTGATGAAAATCGATCCAAGATGGCCGCCGCCACAAAATGGCGGATTACATATTTTTTCACAACTCCCTCAATATGGGTATCAAACTGAAAGGACTAATAGAATACTTACTTACACTATGATAAATTTCAAATCCAAGATGGCCGCCACCACAAAATGGCGAATGATTTTTTTTTATTCCACATGTCGAGGATGTTTTAAATTTTAAATTTACAGTTGTTCTAAATCTAAGTATTTAGAGTATAAAGATTTTAACATACCGCTGTGAAAAATGCAGGTTTCTAGTTAAAGAGAATAAAAGGTACGATGTTCCAAAGTATATTTGTACTACTCAATACATTGTTATAGACTGATCATTAAAAGTTAATACTTACCGAACTTTCCGGTAACAGTCTTGTGGCTAAAAGTTTGAAAAAGAGAACTCTTGTAATACAAGTTTGGAATAAACACGAGATTCTCTCAAAACCACTGAGCTCTATAATTAATCTATGATTAACACTGAATCTATGATTCACAAGAGTGAAAAGGCATCTTCTAAGCAAGCGCGCACTATCTTAGGCTGAATCTCCACTTACTATCAGGTGAGATCGCAGTCAAGCGCTAATCTATACTTATATCAGAGAGTATATCTTTTCTCTATGATTTATATGTAAAAAAAAAAAAAATCTTTCCTGTTTCTATTCGTTTCCTTCTTGTTTCATTTTTTTTTTTTTTAATTCGATGACAAGATTGTCCTTGACTGCGATCTCACCTGATGGTAAGTGACGATGCAGTCTAAGATAGTAGCGGGCTAACTTGGAAAGGGTATGGCAGTGTACATTCAACCTATACCTATTCCTAATCGGTTTCTACTCGCTTGGCCGCACATCTTTGACGGTAGGGTGGTAACTAGCCACGGCCAAAGCCTCCCACCAGACAAAGCATTTATTTTATAAGCATTTTTGGCCGTTATAATTATTTCGGTGTATGATTATAGCAAAGATTTATGGGTAACTTGGCCATCGTCCAAATAATTAAGCCATTTGTGCTCTCATTTTAATATGGTGTACAATAAAGTGTATTCATCTCATTTTCATTTTCATTTCATTCATTCAGCTGTTCCCCATTAAAACTATAATGCTTAGAAGCTTAGTTGAAGCCATTTTTAACCTACTTCCAAAAAAGGAGGAGGTTCTCAATTCGTCGGAATCTTTTTTTTTTTTTTTAATTTTTTATGTATGTTCCCCGATTACTCGAAGGCGCCCGGACCGATTTGGAAAATTCTTTTTTTGTATGAAAGGTTATACTTCTCGGGTGTTCCCATAGTCGTCCAGTCAGGATCTGATGATGGGATCCTGGAAAAATCGAGGTAACTCTTCAAATTTTATGCCTACGTCATAATAACTATCTGTATGTCTGCTTTCAGCCTGATCCGTCCAGTGGTTTGAGCTGTGCGTTGATAGATCAGTCAATCAATCAGTCAGTCAGTCACCTTTTCCTTTAAAATACTTAGATAGATACATAAAAAAATATCAGTCAAATAATCAAATTGCACTTGTTTAATTTTATTAACTCTTATTTGGTAGACTAGCGGCCCGCTCCGGCTTCGCACGGGTATAAAATATATAGCCTATGTCATTCACTGTTAATGGATGTTATTATACATATAAACCTTCCTCTTCAATCCAGCCCATCTTAACACGTGAAATAAATAAATTTTGATTGATTTGATTGAATCACTCTATGTATTAAAAAAAACCGCATCAAAATCCGTTGCGTAGTTTTAAAGATGCGTACATAGGGACAGAGAAAGCGACTTTGTTTTATACTATGTAGTGACTAATATTTCGCGCTTAGCTTTTAATACCACCATCTGTATGTTAATCGCATGCAATAACACTTGGCTGCAGATAAAATAACATTTCTAGTTGGAGGAACGACCCCGCACCGGAAAGTTTAGACCTCCCATTAGGTGGACAGATGACATAAAATTCCTGCTTAGATTATAATGGAGTTAATATTTGAAGCCTCAATAGCCCAACGGTTAAAGGTACTGAAAAACTGAAAGGTCGCAAGTTCGAGCCCCATCATTTCGCTCATTTGAGACAAGGGTGACATAATTCAAAATCGACGATGAGAGAATTCTCTCGTTAGAGAGTAATATTTTGTGGATGCTGCTGTCTCGAAACAACACAGCGTCTACTTAGTAGATATTTAACTGCCTCGTTGGTCTAGTGGTTAGCAAGTTCGACTGCAGATGACGAGGTCCCAGGTTCGATTCCCGGGTCGGGCCATAAAATGCATTGGGTTTTTCTGTCAAGAAATTTTCAGTACTAGCCCGGAGTTAGGAAGTTGGTGAGTCACCCCCGTGCCTCGGAGAGCATGTAAAACTGTCGGTCCGCCTGATCTCTCTCCGGTCGTGTCGGATTTCCGTCCCATCGGACTATGAGAGTAAGAGAATAGAGAGTGCACCTGTGTTTACGCACACACTTGTGCACTATAATATCTCCCGCGCAGATGGCTAATCTCTGTGGAGATTGGCCGCCGTGGCCGGATGCGGTCGGGAGCACATTGTTATTTAGATATTTAATAAACTAAGTTATCAAAACTTGAGAAACAATAACCAACAACGCGCCTACAAAAATTTGAGTAATCACTTGTTTCACGGACGGACGGACGGGCGGGCGGCCTGATGAATATATATTAACAATTTTCCAATTTGAGCGAGCCCGGCCACGAGGTGCAGCTAAAATTTTTTTAATCATATCTATAACTTCCCTACTCTGTGGCTGGCTTGGTAGGAAAGGTCCGTTGCCCACCTACTTTCACTTTTTATTTATTTATTTATTTTATTTTATTTTTTACGTACATATAAGGATTTACAAGACAACATATATTAGAAGTAGACATAGGTGAAGCTTATCTCTAAAAAAAGAAACTTCCAGCTTCCCTTGAAAGTGAGTAAGGTGAAAACCCCACTTCCAAAAAAGGAGGAGGTTCGCAATTCGTCGCAATCTATTTTTTTTATGTATGTTCCCCGATTACTCAAAGACGCCTGGACTGACTGACTGAAAATTCTTTAATAACCGGATAACCACGTCGGAAGATAAAATCAGCAGAACATTCATTTAAAAAATAAAAAATGAGCGTGTGTACGTGCGTGCGTATTTGCAGGTTCGTGTGGGCGTGCGTGTGTGTGCGTGTATATGTGCGTTTCTAAATATGTGTGAGTGTACATATTTTGTTGTGCGTGTGTTTGTTTCTTTTGAGTGATTGGCTTTGAGTTAATATTCCATAAATAAATTAATATTACTAAGCTAGCGACACGGGCGTTTATAAGTATGTCTAGTAAAAAAATATATTAAGTAAGTAGGTATGTTTTTTTTTATAAGAACATTAGCCAAGTTGCTACTGACTAATATCCTCCTATCCCCTCCAAATAAGCGGAAATCTTGTGATAGGAATGGGTACGACAATAGTGCAACGGGTGGGATTTGAACCTGCGACCTTTCAGTTTTCAGTCCGCATCTTTAACCGTTGGGCTATTGAGGCTTTTAATTTATAACGTGTTTAAATTGTGCGTTGTCAGTTCGACGAGAAGTTGTGCATTTAATCGAATCTTTCCTTGAATTTGTGTGTTAAAGAATAAAGATGGAAGTTAGAAAATCGTAAAGCTATATCGTATCGGATGTAATGTGTACGCGACCATTTTCATCAAGGTTGGGCAAAATTTTATTAATAGCTACAGGCTACGAACGGCTTTCCGTCGGGCAGTTAATAGAAAATTTCTCTCATTACCTAGCTTCCTTGAACTCAAATTGCGTTGATATTTTATCGTAGCGGCCTCTACATTTGAGATTTAATACTCACTGGCGCTTTTTTTTAAAAAAAAAAAAGAATATTAGCCAAGCTGAAGTTAATTAATATTCTTCTACCCCCCCCTAAATAAGCGGAAAGCTTGTGCTAGGAGTGGGTACGGCAATAGTGCAATGGGTGGGGTTCGAACCTGTGACCTTACAGTTTTCAGTCCGCACCTTTAAAACCGTTGGGCTATTGAGACTTGAGCCGTACGACGAAATCCGTAAAATTTGGCACGAAAGGAGTTCTTATAGAACACAAGTAAAGGTATATTAGCAAAATCAAAGGCATTTTGCACTGCCTCTCGGTTATTGAATTTGGTTCCTGCCAAGAGGTCCAAATCAGATTCCTGTCCAAATTTTGGGAAAAGTAAACGTCTGGGCAAATCAAATCATTACACAGTACATAAAAATACAGTTAAATACAGTTAGCAGCAGACTTTTTGACATATTTTTTTTTTTTAATTCGATGACAAGATAGCCCTTGACTGCGATCTCACCTGATGGTAAGTGACGATGCAGTCTAAAATGGTAGCGGGCTAACTTGGAACGGGTATAGCAGTGTAAATTCAACCCGTACCCCTAATCGGTTTCTACACGCCATCGTGCCGGAACGCTAAATCGCTTGGCGGCACGTCTTTGACGGCAGGGTGGTGACTAGCCACGGCCAAAGCTTCCCACCAGACCAGACCAGAGACAATTTAGAAATTAAAAATTCCTTAATTGCCACCGCCGGGAATCGATCCCGAGACCTCCCAGTTATAAGACTACAACGCTCACCACTGCGCCAGGGAGGTCGTCAAAACACAGGTGACATAATTTCTTGGTAGGGTTTTCCGTAAAATTTGGCACGGAAGAGGCTATCTTGTCGTCGACTAAAAAAAATCATGTGTCATCTTTGGTAGATGTGCGCACAGCTTTATGCAATAGCTATAAAGCACAGACAGCGCAGTTATTTAGCCGGCTCAGAACAGCCCTGCGTATATTAACAAAGTCAAATCCACAAAATTGGCGATTCCAACCACTTCCCTCTTCTTTATTAAAAAGGGCTTTTTTATGTTGACGTGCAAAAAGGGTAGCTCTTTTAGGATTCCTTACTCGAAGGGTAACCAATTACTAAGCCTCAGTCAGTCCGTCAGTCCATCTGCCTTTTTTATATTTTTAGAGAGCAAACAAGCAGGCGGGTCACCTGATGTTAAGTGATTACCGCCGCCCACGAACACTTGTAGCACCAGCACTGGTAGCATGGGCGGGAGAAATTTTATCCCCGGGAAAAGGATAAAATGTTTATCCCCTCGCATAGTTTTATCCACCCGTCGAGCATGGGCACAGCGGTGGAAATAACACTCAGTGGATATACTTATAGAAATATACATCGCCTTCTCCTCTGTCGCCATGCTTTAGCATAGGGAAAAGATAATTTTATCCCCTGTCAGTGGATAAAATCGGGGATAAAACTTTTATCTCCTGCCCATGCTACCAGTGCAGAGGCACCACCAATGCGTTGCCGGCTTTTTAGGAATTTGTTGGTCCGCATTTATCTGTCTGTATCTCATGATCCGTAATAGGTAGAGAGTTGAAATTTTCAGAGAATGTGTATTTCTGTTGCCGCTATAACAACAAATAATAAAATTAAATTAAAAATGAAAATAGGCTCCCCTACTAGAAACGTGTTTTTTTCGGCGTTTTTTGGTACGGAACACTTCTTATCCGAGTCCGACTCGCATTTGACGGGTTTTTTTTTTAATGTACATATAAATATTAATGTACATATATTAGACTAGCTTTAACCCGCGGCTTCGCTCACGTTAGGTTCGATTTTTTAAACCCCTATTTAACCCTCTTGGGGTTGAAATTTTCAAAAATTATTTCTTAGCGGATGCCTACGTCCTAATAGCTACCTGTATACCAAATTTCAGCTCGATCGGTCCAGTGGTTAGAGCTGTGCGTTGATAGATCAGTCAGTCAGTCAGTCAGTCAGTCAGTCAGTCACCTTTGCCTTTTATATATTTAGAAGAAGTAGACAAAGGTGAAGGTTGTTACTTCGACAGGCAAAAAGCATAGCTTTTTTTTATTATTATTTAGGGACTTTTGTATCTTGGTAGATAAATATCAGCCTAATTGTAATCTAAAAAGGTAGATTAATACTAAATTGAAATTTTCGCTGTTGTAAATTCAACAGGTAAGAAATTGAAAGCTATTGTTACAATACAAATACCTAACTTTCTCGAAGCTCCGAAAGTTAAGTATTTGTATTGTAACAATAACCTTCAAGTATCTTCCATTGTTTGATACTGTAGCGGCCAGTAGAGCCAGCAGCATACTCCATCCGAAAAAAAAAAAGACATGTGGCACTCGGGGACTGCCGCGGTAAAGCTATTGCATAGCATTTTTTATCAACGCCATCTAGCGGCTCACCGTAGAGGAGTCCCGTGTCAGGTTTTTTTTTACGGAATTTCTGGATTCGGTCTCCACGCTGGCCCGCGATAAAAGCTATGCAATAGCTTAAAAGTCCTGGGGGTCAGTCCAATTCCACAACCGATCGAAGCAAGTAGACTTTAAGCTTCAATAGCTCAACAGTTAAAGGTGCGGACTGAAAACTGAAAGGTCGCAGGTTCGAGCCCCACCCGTTGCACTATTGTTTTTTTTTTTTAAAGAATATTAGCCAGCCTGTAGTTGACTAATATTCTCCTATCCCCTCCAAATAAGCGGAAAGCTGGATGGGTACGACAATAGTGCAACGGGTGGGATTCGAACCTGCGACCTTACAGTTTTCAGTCCGCACCTTTAACCGTTGGGCTATTGAGGCTTCAGGTTGTACCCATTCTTAGCACAAGCTTTTCGCCTATTTGGAGGGGAGAGGAGAATATAAGTCAAGTTCAGCTTGGCTATTATTCTTTAAAAAAAAAAAGAGCAGAGCGAGATAGATTCACATATCGAGATGTTTTAAATTTTTTATTTACACTTGCTATAGTTCTTTCAATTCACGAGGGCGCGTGGCTCATGGTTGTGTGTGTGTCGTATCTGTAAGTGTGAGCGAGAGCTTGCTCGCGCCTGACCGCTCCCACCTAGGCTCCGGACAGGTACGCACACTTACGCAATGTGCATGTACACGACGTAACCACAAGTAAAGCTCACGCGCCCTCGTGAATTGAAAGAACTATAATAAAAAATTAAATGGTTTATCACCGCGTCGACTACTGCCGCTTCTTAGCGTTATAGTTCGATGTTACTATGGAACCTTTGGTAAATAATTTATCTATTGGGTCGGTATTACGTAAATTTCCTAGGAATATTATACAAATCCTGGGATTCCGTACACTTCCGATGAAAGATACATAATATTGACTTTGACACATCTGAGTAGGCTTCCAAAATCTAGTTCAATTCCCCCTATTTACAGAGGACTGCCTAAAGGGATCCAACGAAATTATTAACTGGATGTAAATATCAATTGACTGGTGTTTACTTAATATAGTGAAACTCCATAGTAAGTACCTAAACAGTAGTGAAATTATTAAATGAATGTACCTCGGTATATCCGGAAACACTATTGTAAACAATCAAAGCAATCAATGAACTATTTATCTAAACAAATAAATAACCACAGAACGCAATTTCACCCTCACCACCTGCACTGGTAGCATGGGCAGGAGATAAAAGTTTTATCCCCCGATTTTATCCACTGACAGGGGATAAAATTATCTTTTCCCTACGCTAAAACATGGCGACAGAGGAGAAGGCGATGTATATTTCTATAAGTATATCCACTGAGTGTTATTTCCACCGCTGTGCCCATGCTCGACGGGTGGATAAAGCTAAGCGAGGGGATAAACGTTTTATCCTTTTCCCGGGAATAAAATTTCTCCCGCCCATGCTACCAGGGCTGGGTGCCTCGCACTTCAACCATCCGTTGTGCCAGATCTTTTTTTCACGTACTTTGAAACTGTGGAACCAACTTCCTGTGACGGTGTCCCCACTTTACAACATGGGGTTTTTCAAGGGGCGGACCAACAAATTCCTGAAAAGCCGACAACGCATTGGTGGTGCCTTTGATATTACAAGTGTTCATGGGCGGCGGTAATCACTTAATTAAATATGTTTGCTATGACAGCTGAGACATTGGACGATGTTATGAAAGTTTGATGTGCAAGAAAAAATATACCGGCCGAATTGATAACCTCCTCCTTTTTGGAAGTCGGTTAAAAATGACCAACTGTTGACGTGCTATTTTTCTCGGTTGGAACAGCATTCCGAATTTTATTTTTTCCGAATTATTTTTAATCGCCGCCTCTAACGGCTCAATTTTAATCTCCACCCACTTCGGCACAATTTTTGATGGGGTCATTTTTTTAACGCAGTTAGATTTCAGATTACTACTTATTATTTATTCGTAGCCTATTCCACAAATAGTTGAAAAATTTAACTGTTCAAATGGTAATATGTACCTACGAGGCGCCTGCATGAAGAAATCAACTTCTCACGATTTAACCGCGAGTTAAGTTAATTTAAATATCGTGCATTTACTAATTGGGTCACGTAATTATTCACCTTGCTCGTTTCTTTGTACCTACTTACTTCCACAGGTAAAATTAATTAAAAATATCGTCGTAATTTCCAAGAATATTTGTATTTTAATTGTAGGTCGGTGTGGGCGTTAGTTAGATATTGAATTTAATTAAGATAAAATGTTTCATATCAGCCAATCAAGACGAGTTATTTTTGGATAATTCCATGTTAATTTGAATATGAGTAAGTAATTGACAAAATGTGGTTATTTAATTACAATCGAAAATGTAACATGTAAAAATAATATTTGTAAAAATAGAAAAAAAATAAGTTAAGCTGTTTTACAGCGACTGTATCCGTCTCTTTCTAAAATGAAATTTTGTATGGAGCTTCTGAATCGTGACGTCATGGTGCAATAGCGCTTTCTTTTTCTAACAGGAAACTTAAAAGCTCTATATTTTCGAGACTAGATAAGATGTTAAAAAAAGAAAACTGACTTTGTGTTGTAATGTTAAAAACATTTATTTTAAGTATATAAAAAAAAAAATAGTCAAATATGAAATTTTGTATGGGCTCCGTACTTAGCATTATGAATTATATCGGTTTTTGTTACCCTAATGGCATTTTCTATGACCTAAAGCCCTTTTTCTCAGAAAAAAGAGCATTGACATATAGACAACGAAGCGATCCTATAAGGGGTTCGTTTTTTTTTTTCGGAACCCTAAAAAAAAAACAGCGGCTTCAATACACCGCTGTCTTAGTATGAACACGCCCTAAGACTCTTTCTTTTATAAAACAGATCCCTACGCGTTGTCTTATGCTGAGATCTATAGACTGCACTCTCCCTCAGCTCAAACTCAAGTCAGAGTTAAAACGAGACAGATTTATGTCAGAGCATATTTGTGTCTCTTTTTAACCTCTATCTTAAGTCTGAGCTGAGTTAGAGCACGCTCTGTAGATCTCAGCATTAGTGTGAAACCGCCCTAAGTCTCTTTCTCTTTCTTTTATAAAGCAGATTACTATGCGCTGTCTTAGTGTGAACACGGCATAAGTCTCTCTCTTTTATAAAAAGGTCTCTATTAAAGTAGAGTTATTCTATACTCTATCATAATATTTTGCCACAGTATGCTCAAGGAACTTTGAAAATAAAATTAATAAATTGCCTTACGTTCGTAATAAATTGTTGCCCCCGAGAGCGCAAGAATTATGTCTTTTACTTTGTTGGATGGAACTTTTCCAATAATAAAGACGCGGGATCCATTAATTGGTCGTTAACAACAAAGTTGTTTAACCGGTTTCATTCCATGTTTGAAACATTGATGTTAACACATTTCAGAAATTATAAATTCCCAAATTGCCCCCGCCGGGAATCGGACCCGAGACCTCCCAGTTATAAGACCACAGCGCTCACCACTGCGCCAAGGAGGTCATCAAAAACATAGAAATAGTAATAGAAATATTTTTTATTCAAATAAGCTTTTACAAGCACTTTTGAATAAAATTGTCAATGAATCTACCACTGGTTCGGAATGCTTTTCCTGTCGAGAAGAGCCAGCAAGAAACTTGGCGGTTGCTCTTTTCAAAAAAAAAAAAAATTTTACAATCGTTAATGAAACTATGCTATGTATACAGAGCTTCCACGATGAATTTTCCTGAGTACAATACAAGTAAAAATAAATACAATACAAATACAATCCAATACATGTTAAAACAGGCAGGCAAAAGCAGACCCATTCCCGTTGGTGGCACCCGTTCACGAGCATGACGCATGATCCAGCCATTGCTTCGCTCAACCATATTTGAGGGAACGTAACAACCCGCACCACACGATACCACCATGTAGTGTATGAGTTTAGATATTCCAAAGATAGCAGGAAATCTTCATGGTTTAGGGAAAGAAGAATAATTGTTTTACTCTAAATTTAACGCGTGCGGGCCACGGGCAGTAATGAATAAATCAAAACTACTGAATCGATTTTAATCATTTTATCAGTGAATGACATAGGCTATATATTTTATACCCGTGCGAAGCCGGAGCGGGCCGCTAGTACACAATATAAACTTCATAATATTAGTGTAAAGTTGTGATATCAATGTCAGTGCAAGTGAATTGGCTAGTACAGTGTAACAATTAATTAGAGCTGAACATTGGGCCTATAAAGGCTGACATGTGTTAACAATCAATTAAGGGAATCAACCATCACCTTAATTGGTACAGTTTGATCGGATTACAGGTGATTTAGGGAGCTATTAAGGGAGTGTATTTTATGTACATACCTACTAGTTGATGCCCGCGACTTCGTTCGCGTGGATTAGGGATTTTTAATTACCGTGGGAACTCGAACATTTTTCGGGATAAAAAGTATAGTAAGACTATAAAAATTTCAGCAAAATCGGTTCAGTTGCTGCGGCGTGATTGAGTAACAAACATCCATCCATCCAAACTTTCGCATTTATAATATACATAAAACTACATATATACTAATATATAAAGCTGAAGAGTTTGTTTGTTTGAACGCGCTAATCTCAGGAACTACTGGTTCGAATTAAAAAATTATTTTTGTGTTGGATAGTCCATTTATCGAGGAAGGCTTTAGGCTATATAACATCACGCTGCGACCAATAGGAGCGAAGCATCAGTGAAAAATGTTGCAAAAACGGGGAAAATTATCCGTATTTAAAATATATTCTTTTAAGAACTTCTTAATCGCGATCATAATAACAGAAATTGACGCGGACGAAGTCGCGCGCAACGGCTAGTAAAACTATATTCATAAAATAAACGTTTATTTATTTCTTTCTTTACTTTCAGTCAAGCGCTAGACTCTAGATATATTTAAAAAAAAAACAACTTAATACAATACGGTTCAAGACAAGACAATATGGAGCACATATATATGTCTGTTCCACGTATATTAATAAACTTGGCCAATTTATACGTACTCAGGTTTCCACACGTTCATTTACAACAATCAAGACAGCGCCCATATATCAGCCAGTTCATTCGACCTGTGACCACTAATGAAATGTTCCCTAGTTCCCCACAAATTGAGACAACACAAGCAATTTAGGTTTGGGCCGGTTTCCTTTTACCCGACTGTGCGACGGAAAGGAGGGTAATGTGTTTTATCTCATTGTTTCATTTTTCTATTTATTTCATTCTTTTTTTTGTTTTTTTTTCTTTGTCTCCGCTTTGCTATTTAATTCAGTCATGTTTTCTTGTGTAATTTTTTCTGCTTTAATTTAAATATTTTTAGAATAATAATTATTATTAAATATTTTAATTTGAAGTTTAGAATAAGTGAACTCGATATTGCACATAAATACTTAATTTTCATGAGGATGGCTTAAATTCTTTGGTAGTTTGTTTTTTGTAAATATTTTGAACAATAATTGAAAAGAAGTCGGTTTATGATAAATAAGTCTATGTACGTATGAATGTATGCATGAATGTATGTATGTATGTATGGCCGATTTTTATGATTCTCACGTCAATCGAGATTAGGGGTATGGGTGAATTTACACTGCCATACCCTTTCAAGTTAGTTCGCTCTTAGACTGCATCGTCACTTACCATTGTCACCTACCATCAGGTGAGATCGCAGTCAAGAACTGTCTTGTCATTGAATTAAAAAAATTAAAAAAAAAAACTTGGAGAGCGTCCATAGGCTACTTTTATTCCGGAAAATCAAAGAGTTTGAGCGATCTTGTTTTAAAAAACTAAATCCACGCAAACGAAGTCACTCTATTTAACGTAGTCAATATACCTATGATATTCTACTAGGGATGAGTTATATACTCACAAAGCAAGCGAAAAAATTGTTCCGAACGACGAAGAGTATAATAGTACTTTATTGTTAAATGATATAACAAATTACGACAAATATCTGCCATTACGCGCTTCATTTACCGCACGCTTGTAACATATCCACCTCTTTTTATACATATACTATATCATAGCAATATATAGTACCCGACTGTAAATGCCGAGCTCGCTTACAACAATCAAGGCAGCAGCCATATATCAGCTAGTTTATTCGCTCGGACGACTAATGAAATGTTCCCTACAAATTGAGGCAATACATGCAATTTGACCCAAATTGGGTGTATCACGTTTGCAGCAATTTGTTTATATTATGCTGTTAATAAATGGCATAATTACTTCACACATTAACAACCATTTTGATTAAGGGTTCCGAAAAAAAATTGAAACCTTATAAAATCGCTTCCTTGTCCGCCTGTCCGTGTGTAAAGGCTCTTTTTCTCAGAAACGGCTTGAAATACTGTCGGTGATGATGCACAACACACGACTAGAATTGTTCAAAAATGCTATAAATCTATATCATGCTACTGACTATAAACTATAAAATTTTAGCATGCTATAAAAAATGCTATGCTATAGCAGACTGTAATTAGGAAGCTTGTAGGCGGCCGGCGCGCACGCTATGTCTTGCAACACGCTAAATCACATAGCATGTTTATTGCGAGTTGCGATAAATCCATCTGCTAAGCATAGCGCGCACGCGATGACTGGCAACAGTGCCCAACTGCCCGGCCGCCTCAGCGCCGCTGCTACGCGCAGTGTGCTACACCGCCTACAGCGCGTGATATTTATAGCATCGTAGCACCACCGCGCCTACGTATGTAGCACTTGCTGTGTGCTATGGAAAGATAGCATGCTGTAATATGTTGCTAAGTGCTATATTAACCACCTCTACACACGACACACGATTTCAAGTTTCTAGTATAGTTCTTACAATTCACGAGGGCGCGTGAGCTTTATTTGTGGTTACGTCGTGTACATGCACATTTCTAGTTCGGGTTTTATTTATACGGAACCCTGAAAACTTGTAGATCAGCATATATAGGAGTGAGTTAATATTGATCACGTTCCTTTTGAAAATGATAATAAAGTCTTCGCTTGAAGCCCCAAAGAGTACGATAACAAAAGATGGTGCGCGATAAATTTACCTTGTTATTATTCGGATTCAGTACCTGCCGATTTCAAACACAAAGGGCTGTTTTAATAACTTCTACACGTATCTCATGTGTTTTAACGAAACCGAAGAGAGAGAACGAAATACCTAAAATACGAGTCTTTTTTATTATTATTAGAGAATCAGCTACCACTATACCAAACATTCAAATCCGTTCAATAGTTTTCGCGTGATGCGCGCACAGACAGACAGACAGACAAAAAATTCAAAAAAAAAAAGACGTGTGGCACTCGGGGACTGCCACGGTAAAGCTATTGCATAGCATTTTTTATCAACGCCATCTAGCGGCTCACCGTAGAGGAGTCCCGTGTCAGGTTATTTTCGTTACGGAATTTCTGGATTCGGTCTCCATTCTGGCCCGCGATAGAAGCTATGCAATAGCTTAAAAATATTTTGGGCGCAGTATCGATAATAAAGCATCCTCCGAATTAAAATTTTCAAAATATATTAAATGTACAGAATTCGTCTCGTTACAGTTTTATTATAAGTAGATATGAGATAGGCTTGCGTTTGACAACAACCAATGATGGAAAGCATTAATGAGGTCTAGGTTGGAGCGTGCTTGCCTAGAAAATGCCTATTCACTCTTGTCTTACAGGTACTCAAATTATACGTGGCCGGAGACACGCTTAATTACTTTCTCAACATGAACTTATGTGCAGACATACACAGATCCTATCTAGGCTTATCTAGGTAACTACGAATCTAATATATAAAAATGAATCGCTTAATGTGTTGGTAAGCGCATCACGCGTGAACGGCTGGACCGATTTCGCTAATTCTTTTTTTATTGTGTTTGTTATTGTCAGGAGAAGGTTCTTATGAAAGAAAAAATTAAGAAAATTGCGCGGAAAATTAGAAAATTTAAGAAATATTAACCACCACATTAAATTATTTCTAATGTAACCGCTTTTACAATTCAAACTTTTTTGATGTAACCTTATGGCGTTTGACATAACATTGACAGAATGCGTGCTGCCAATTTCGTCAAAGGGTTTCAATATTCATAGTTAAGACAGGACAACGTCTGTCGGGTCCGCTAGTAAATAATAAGTAAGGAAGTCTAACTGCGTTAAAGAAATGACCCCAACAAAAATTGTGCCAAAGTGGGCGGAGATTAAAATTCAGCCGTTGGAGACGGGGATTAAAAACAAAAAAAGCACGTCAACAGTTGGTAATTTTTCTTGCACGTCAAATTTTCATAACATCGTCCAATGAATCAGCTGTCATAGCAAACATAGCAGCACGCGCGCGAACCAATCTCTGCTTTCGTTCTGAATTTGAACCAATCACCAAGCATGTCTATCTGTAACTTCGGAATTGAATCACACGTCGTTTTGGTTTGAAGTAGGGCCATTTTTTGATGGATTTTGTTCTGAATTAGACTTCCTTACTTATTATTTATTCGTAGCTAGGTAATTAGATTTCGTGCGAGATAAATTGCAATAAACAAGATTACCAAGTTTCTATTAAGGCCGCCCCGCGCCGGAGACAGATTGTAGCAAATAATGTTTATTAGACAAGTAACAAACAGAAAGAAGAATCTATCACCTTGATGGATTGCCAATGCGATGAGAGTAATAATTATGAACTTTATGAGCTTTAATTTAAAGGCTATATTGCAACGAAGTTTTTAAGAGTAAACTCTAACATGCACTTGTATTAGTTTACTTTGAAGTATTTCTGTCCGGCGACTATTCTACTAATTATAAATACCTCTTCTAAAGACTCTTTATTTTTTGGTTTGTCCTTCAATCACGCTGCTAGGCTGCTAACAGAGCTACGGGTTGACGTAATTTTTTGCACGTGTACAGTTGTGGATGTGGAGAGTTACATAGGCTACTTTTTATTCCGGAAAATCAAGGATTTCCCGCAGGATTTTAAAAACTAAATCCACGCGAACGAAGTCGCGGGCATCACCTAGTAAGAAACATTTGTTACTGGATTTTGCTCGCGACTTCATCGTTGCCGGCTTTTCAGGAATTTGTTGGTCCGCCCCTTGAATAACCCCATGTTGTTAGTGGGAAAACTGTTGCAGGAAGTTGGTTCCACAGTTTCAAAGTACGTCGAAAAGAAGATCTGGCACAACGGATGTTCGAAGTGCTCCAGGCACCCAGGTGGTGAGGGTGAAATTGTGTTCGGTGGCGAGCGGTGCGGTTGTAGAAGAAAGAGGGTGGAATAAGGTCAAATAGCTCTTCAGAACACTACCCGATAACCGATAGAATATGCAAAGAGAGCTTACATCTCTGCGGTGCTCCAAGCTTTCCAACGAGTAGAAATAAATTCAAATTCGAAATTATTTATTTCATGTAGGCCAACTTGTAGCTTTTATGATACGTCATGACTCTAGCACCGGTTCGGAATGCTGAGAAGAGCTGGCAATAAACTCAGCAGTTGCTCTTTTCATAACAAAATATTACAATATTAATGTATAGCTAAAAAATATTACAATATAATAACTTATTACACTATCTTGTGGGTAGCTGGATGCCAAGCCAATTGATTCCATGCAACTTTGTCATTAAGAAAGTCACTAACTTTTTAATAACCACGACTTTACAAATGTTTCTTTACGCATTGTAATTTGTGCAAAGTACTCCGCAAAGTTAGTTTGGTCTGGGATTTTAAATTCGAAGCTCCTGAAAAAGAAGCCAAAGTCATTAGTCTAAACCAGAGATTCCCAAACTTTTTGTTCTCATAGACCCCTTTCAAAATTTGGCTGGTTCCGGTGGACCCCCTGCAGCTTTTCTACCATATTCCCAGTCGACAAAAAATGTATTGTGGTGCGTTGCGGCTGAGTTCCAACCACGTAACACCAATTAACAGTTTTAAAGTGAGAATTTATTGGTAAATTAATTAATTGATTGTGCTGCGAGTGGATGTCAAACAGTAAAGTTGGCCAATCAAAAAGAAATGAATCCATTTCCAGCTTACTTTTTTGACATCTACTCACAGCACAAGAAACCAATCAATTCTCAATTATTTTATTTAAAAAACTCGGAGTGGTAAAACTTTAAAAAAAAATAGTATACATTTTAGTTCTTCACCATCGAGACCAGATAAATTTTCGTGTACCCTCGCTTACGAATTGTGGACCCCTTTTTTGTCACGCCAACTTAGACCCCCGTCGAGTCTGCGGTGAACCCCTAGGGGTCCACCTGGACCACTTTGGGAATCACTGGTCTAAACTGTTAACAGCTGTGCAAATCATTAGCAAATCATCCAACCATCATGTGCAAAGTAGTTTATAATGCGTGGTGAGTGTTGGAAGTTGGTTGTATCGGCTAGCGTTGCTAACAACGGGATAGGGTAATGGTGCGGAAAATAGGGACTTACGGGTTAAGCCCGTTTAACTTTGGACTGCGCGCGTCGGTGTGAGCTACTGGGTATCTCCACTACACATTAGAAATACACACTACAAAAGGCTATGGATACCTTGAGGGTTTTCTTTTTAAGCTATTGCATAGCTTCTATCGCGGGCCTTGAGCGTGGAGATCGAATCCAGAAATTCCGTAACGAAAATAACCTGACACGGGACTCCTCTACGGTGAGCCGCTAGATGGCGTTGATAAAAAATGCTATGCAATAGCTTTACCGCGGCAGTCCCCGAGTGCCACACGTCTTTTTTTTCCAGATATGTATGTTCCCCGATTACTATATAAGTATTATATTATATTTGATGACAAAATTGTCCTTGACTGCGATCTCACCTGATGGTACCCAAGTGACGATGGTAGTGGTCAAAGATGGTAGCGGGCTGTCACGCCATCGTGCCGGAACGCTTTATCGCTTGGCGGCACGGCACGTCTTTGACGGTAGGGTGGTAACTAGCCACGGCCAAAGCCTCCAACCAAACCAGACCAACACAATTTAGAAATTACAAATTCCCAAATTGCCCTCGCCGGGAACCGAACCCGAAACCTCCCAGTTATAAGACCACAGCGCTCACAAGTGCGCCGGATTTTCCTTCCCATCGGACTCTGAGAGTGAGGGAATAGAGAGTGCGCCTGTGTTTGCACTATAATATTTCCCGCGCAGATGGCTGATCTCTGTGGAGATTGGCCGCTGTGAATTCGGTCGGGAGGGCATTATTATTATTAGACACTAGCTTTAACCCGCGGCTTCGCTCACGTTAATTTCTATAATTCCAGCCCCTATTTTGTCCCTTTAGGGGTTGAATTTTCAAAAATCCTTTCTTAGCGGACACCTATGTTATAATAGCTATCTACATGCAAAATTTCAGCCTGATCCATCCAGTGGTTTCAGCTGTGCGTTGATAGATCAGTCAGTCAGTCAGTCAGTCAGTCAGTCACTTTTGCCTTTTATATATTTAGATTATCACCATGATGTAAGTAATGGATAGGGGTAATGACCTTCAACAATGAGGAATAGGACGCAGTGAGAGAGAATTAGTTTCCGTTGACAAACAGTCGCACTTTGACCTCGTGTATCAGTATTGATTTCTGTAACCCACATTTTGTATGACAACTGGCTAGACTTAGCTACGTTTCAATTTCACGTGAATCCACTTAGCGAAACTTAATGCCAACCCTTCTGTGTTTAAGTGCTTAAGTTTTTTTATTATTCAAATATCAATCGGTTAAATAAATATCTTTATCTAAATATACATATATGCAACGTGTAACAAAAGGGTGGGTCAATCCTGAAGGAGGTGAATGTGCTCATGAAACTCAACAACTTTCCCCAAGGAACATAGGTCGAAATATGAAAATCTATACTAATATTATAAAGCTGAAGAGTTTGTTTGTTTGAAATCGCTAATCTCAGGAACTACAGGTTCGAATTGAAAAATTCTTTTTGTGTTGAATAGGCCATTTATCGAGGAAGGCTTTAGGCTATATAACATCACGCTGCGACCAATAGGAGCGAAGCATTAGTGAAAAATGTTGCAAAAACGGGGAAAATTATCCATATTTAAAATATATTCTTTTAAAAACTTCTTAATCGCGATCATAATAATAGAAATTGACGCGGACGAAGTCGCAGGCAACAGCTAGTTACTTAAAACTGTCTATTTCTTAAATTATTTCTTAGGGCGCCTTCAATTTATGCGTTTCTTGACGGCCTGCTGCGGTGCCGAAGCGGTGCGTTAGTCGTACTGCGCACGGACGTTCGTTTTTTTCATACAAAGCGCTCGGTGCCGTTGCCGTCTTGTTGTCGAGCGATCGCGGTACCGGCACCGCGCTATAGCCGCACCGCGCGCTTTGTATGAAAAAAAACGAACGTCCGTGCGCAATACGACTAACGCACCGCTTCGGCACCGCAGCAGGCCGTCAAGAAACGCATAAATTGAAGGCGCCCTTACTATCCTGTATAATTTTTTTGCATCTTCTGACATTGTATTTGCCAGGGTAATTCTGTCATAATTGGCAGAAAAGAGTTTATAGAGATCAATATTAGATCAACCTCATCATGAAACGATAATACCTACCTACTTCATTATCCTGAGAAAATAAAGGTTTATCTATCCCTCCGGGCAACCCAATTATCCTGTCAAAATAAAGATCATATCCTCCTTTTGAAGCCTCAATAGCCCAACGGTTAAAGGAGCGACTGAAAACTAAAAGGTCGCAGGTTCGAATCCCACCCGTTGCATTATTGTCGTACCCACTCCTAGCACAAGCTTTCCGCTTATTTGGAGGGGATAGGAGGATATTAGTCGACTTCAACTTGGCTAATATTCTTTAAAAAAAAAAAAGAAAGAAAAAAAAGACGTGTGGCACTCGGGGACTGCCGCGGTAAAGCTATTGCATAGCATTTTTTATCAACGCCATCTAGCGGCTCACCGTAGAGGAGTCCCGTGTCAGGTTATTTTCGTTACG
The DNA here is from genome assembly GCA_038048805.1 of Hipparchia sbordonii. Lineage (NCBI taxonomy): Eukaryota > Metazoa > Arthropoda > Insecta > Lepidoptera > Nymphalidae > Hipparchia > Hipparchia sbordonii. Next base: position 5,281,310 of record CM076117.1, on the reverse strand, counting down.
GAATTTCTGGATTCGGTCTCCACGCTGGTCTGCGATAGAAGCTATGCAATAGCTTAAAAACAAAAAAAAAACATGGATTTCCTGTAGCTGCGGATGTGTTAAAACACTATTAAGACGATTGCAACACCATAAATAGAATATTTTGATGTAATTTTTGGGCTGAAAATACTAACGAATTGTAAGTGTAAGAATAAATATTATTTAACACAACAAGAATAGATGTAGATACATTCAATATTTTCACTATAATTCTCATTGAAACTGAAAATAAACATTAAACAACGTTATGCGTGCGCGATAACAATAACTGTAAATATCTCGTTTTGAGGTTAGGATTACCATGCCATGTATATTCTGCCGCGGGACCCTTACTAATATTATAAACAGGTTCAATAGCCCAACAATAGGGATGTTAACAATTTTTCGGAATTGCTTTTATTTAGAATAGAATAGAATAGAATATCGTTTATTCATTGACATGTATAAATACAAATGAAATAGGTACACTTAAGATTTACACATTACAATTTCTTAATTATTTTGAAAATTGACTCTTGTTTACCATAAAAAAATATATATTATTTAAAAATATTAGTATTTTCGATGAGAAAATATACAAAAATAAAGTAATTTTGAATTTTCCCGCTAAAACACTCTACAACTGTCACTTGACTGGCATAATGTCATCGGTCCGTCCGCGCCACGAAAGAAGTCCCATAGAGGCGGCGCTAGTAGTCGTATCCGTATGTCTAGGCAATTATTGTCACCCTATTCATATCACGAAATTATGACAAATCCAGTGAGGGCCGTTTGTCAAGAGGTCACGTATTCTCGTATAGTGGTTAATGTTTGTTAACGTAAATGTGGTTTAATAATTAGGTAAGTAAACATTCCTACCAATCCCGCATACGCTTTATGAATAATATGTAACGCCAACAGAAATGTGTAGCGGGCCTATTTTAGTGTAATGCCTCTCATAGTTGGTACCTAAAGGTCATAACTAGGGCACGGATAAATAGGTATTAAAAAATTCAAAATATCGCTCATTTGCGACAAGGGTGACATAACTCAAAATTCACCAATTTTAGTGTCGAAAATTTACACTTTTTGCTATAAAAACAACATTAAGCTAAGAACAAAAAAATAAGAGCGAGAGAGATTGTGACTTAATGCTCTGTCGCTTTGTTGGTCGCTGTGTTGTTTCGAGACCGCAGCATCCACAAAACATTACTCTCTAACGAGAGAATTCTCTCATCGTCGATTTTGAATTATGTCACTCTAGTCGCAAATGAGTTATATGTACATGTATATAATATGGGCCAAAAAATGTAAAATATGGCAAAAATATTGAGTATAAAATAAAAATATCGTTCATATTAAACATTGTTTATTGTGAAAAATTACTACAGTAGCAGTTACATTAAAAAATATATATATAAAAAGATAGCAAAATGTCGTAAAGCCGTCGGTCCTGCGCTTGATCTCTCTCCGGTCGTGTCGGATTTCCCGTCCCATCGGACTATGAGAGTGAGGGAATAGAGTCCACCTGTGTTTGCGCACACACTTGTGCACTATAATATCTCCCGCGCAGGTGGCTAATCTCTGTGGAGATTGGCCGCCGTGGCCGGATTCGGTCGAGAGGATTATTATTGTCATCGAATAAAAAAAATCCTTAAAAATTCCTTACTAAGGGAACAGACTATGTGCATATATTATGTGTCACATATATGCACATGTAAACATAGACTGCTTTATCCTACGTGCGTATGGAATTCCAAGTAGACATCTGCAAGTCAGTTCAGATTTCGTCTTCATTTTATCAATGCCTGCAGGATATTCGATAGGAATTACAATGTGGGTACGATGTTTGTGTCGGTTTATCATCTTTTCTGAGGTTGATTTAGCACCTCTCTGTGTCTAGATTGGAGTTATTATGATAAATGATAATGCTCGTCTTTTTTTTACGTACTTTTTTATCCGAATACGAAAAAACCACACAAATAAAGTAAGGAATAAGATAATCGTTTGCCAAAGAGCGATGGAGAGATACATTTTAAAATTGCACCTGATATGCAAAGTCAAAGAAATAAGAAAGAAGACGAAACTATTGAGCCTATATTGAAAAATGAGGTGTCAATCACAATCATAGATTAATTTTATTATATTATGTATCTGTACTTAATATAATAAAGTGCAAGAGTTTGTTTGTTTGAACGCGCTAATCTCTTTTTTTTTTTTTATTCTATGACAAGATAGCCCTTGACTGCGATCTCACCTGATGGTAAGTGACGATGCAGTCTAAGATGGTAGCGGGCTAACTTGGAAGGGGTATAGCAGTGTAAATTCAACCCATACCCATAATCGGTTTCTACACGCCATCGTGCCGGAACGCTAAATCGCTTGGCGGCACGTTTTTGACGGTAGGGTGGTAACTAGCCACGGCCAAAGCCTCCCACCAGACCAGACCAGAGACAATTTAGAAATAATAAATTCCTAAATTGCCCCCGCCGGGAATCGAACCCAGACCTCCCAGTTATAAGACCACAGCGCTCACCACTGCGCCAGGGAGGTCGTCTCTGATCCTATCAGTCGGATTTGAAAAATTCTTTCTGTGTCTGATAGCCCAATTTTTGAGGAAGGTTATAGGCTATTCAACATCTCGGTACGGCTCTTAGAAGCCGAGCAAAAAGAATTAATAGCGCGGGCGAACAATGTGATGCGGTGTGTCGGTGGTCGAGGGCGGTCACCCGACGAGAACCGAACCGAAGACTATTTATTAATCCGGAAGATCAAAGCGTTACCACGGGATTTTAAAAAAGTAAATCCACGCGGACGAAGTCGTGGGCAACAGCTAGTTATGTATAAAAAGAGTGTGTCAATCGATTCGTTACACATGTGAGTGGCAATGATTGTGTACCACAGCCTGTACAGAATAGATTGTGAGGTCCCAAGTTGCTTAAATGGCGATACCGAGATAAAAAGAATAGGAAACTTGCTGTCAGAATACCTGAAGATTTTTACGATATACCATAAAAGTCGGCATCATAAAAGTATATTAAAACCTGTGCAGAGAGGTGTATATACTATAGAGGTGGTGGATGTGATATTAATTTTGTTTGTTTTATAAAAAGTTAATTTTGCTTTTGCTTATGTTTTAATGTCAACATTATTTGCTTTTTTGGCGTTTTTTGCACTTTTGTTTTGGAAAGAGCAATTGCTGAGTTTCTTGCCAGATCTTCTCAGCAAAGTCGCTTTCCGAACCGGTGGTAGAGTTTTAACTTGTCGTAAGAGCCACAAGTTGGCCTGCATGTAATGAATCAATTTGAATTTGTCTGACTGTTTCTGTTAGTAGGTGGTTGGTAGCAATATTCTGCAGTATATACCTATGTAAACCATGTACGTTACTACCCTCATCATATAGCTTAAATGAGTTGATATAGGGTATCGTGCGTCTCTGATCTGCTAAGCGAGTGACGGTGACGTCACAGAAAATCAATATGGCAGCTGAGCGAATTTTAAAAAAAAAATAAAAAAAAATGAAACTTGTTAAGCAGATATATTTTATTCAAAAATATTAGCTCCACTACCTCTTTTCATAGTTAACTGGAGGCGTTTATCTGACGCGCCGTATTTACAAAATCTGCACCTCTATAAATATAACTCAATGTACACCCCGTATTTCAGAGCCAAAGTTCTGGAAACTAGGTGGAGACGCACTCGCAATAAAGCCGAGCTTTGAGTTTCAATGACATTTACACTACTAAAGGGGCTTCTATTAAACTTTGAACTTAACGTGGACTTACATTAATCCAGTAGCATTTTATGCATCTGTTTTTAAGCCTATGAACATAAAGCAAAACGATTTTTTAAAACATATTAGAGAGTTAGCCATTTTCCATTATAGAGGACAGTATGTACAGAGACGCACTTTCTATTCCCTCACTCTCATAGTCCGGCACGACCTGAGAGAGTTCAAACGTTTAAGTAATCTCCAAGGTGACACACCACTTACTTCTAACTCCTGGCGAGTAATTAAAATTTATTGACCTAAAACTCAATTTTTACATACTTTGCACGACCCGAGAATCGAACCCCTTGTCTTCCGCAGTCCAGCATGGCAATCTCTAGACCAACGAGGCAGGCCCAGTTGTCAAGCCAAAAGCAAGTAACGAACCCACGCTCGGTTTGAGCCTTATTCGTCAAATTAAGGGAACAATTCCTTCCTTAATTTGCGTAAATAACTTTTTCCTTTTGACCTTTCTTGCCGTAATTTCTTTCAGGCGGGCATAGAGCATTTTTATTTTTATTTTTAGCGAGCAGACGAGCAGGCGGGTCACCTGATGTTAAGTGATTACCGCCGCCCGTGAACATTTGTAGCACCTGTGACCTGAGGCACCACCAATGCGTTGCCGGCTTTTTAGGAATTTGTTGGTCCGCCCCTTGAATAACTCCATGTTGTAATTCAGTGGGAACATCGTCGCAGGAAGTTAGTTCCACAGCTTTCTGCTTATTTGGAGGGGATAGGAAGATATTAGTCTTCAGCTAATGTTAAAAAAAAGGGGTGGAAGGAAGGTTTCCTCCAGTGATACTACGTGTACGTGATTTCAACGATATCACTTAACAGTTTCTTTACACGTGTGCCGGTTGTCCGGAGTACGCCTGTCCAAAGTATCAAACTATTATTTACTTTCTTATGCCCTGGTAACAATATTTTTCCACGTTTGATTGTGTACTTTACTTGAACACATTTCTTACCTGAAACTGACATTTAGGAAATATTTTCTAAACAGGATTGGATTTCTAAGCGTATACCAAACTAGCTGATGTTTTTCCGGGGCAAAAGATTTCACCAAAGTTCTCTAACTTTATCGGGCTACCTAAGCTAAGTTAGGTGACGATTTCTATTTTTTTTTTTTATTCGATGACAAGATAGCCCTTGACTGCGATCTCACCTGATGGTAAGTGACGATGCAGTCTAAGATGGTAACGGGCTAACTTGGAAGGGGTATAGCAGTGTAAATTCAACCCATACCCCTAATCGGTTTCTACACGCCATCGTGTTGGAACGCTAAATCGCTTGGCGGCACGTCTTTGACGATAGGGTGGTAACTAGCCACAGCCAAAACCTCGTACCATACAAAAAAAATGTATACCAGTGGTGTCTAGAAACACACACATTTGTAAAGTTGTCGTTACTACAAAGTTAGACTTTCTTAATGACAAAGTTGCATGGAATCAATCGGCTTGGTATCCAGCTGCCCACAAAATAGTGTAATACTAATAACCTCTCACTGCTAGATCTCACCGCTAGATGGCGTTGTTAAAAAATGCGCCATCTAGCGGCTCACCGTAGAGGAGTCCCGTGTCAGGTTATTTTCGTTACGGAATTTCTGGATTCGGTCTCCACGCTGGCCCGCGATAGAAGCTATGCAGTAGCTTAAAAAAAATTGTTATTATTCTGCCACAAAACATTCATGCAAATAACACCATCAAAGGCCGCATAGCCCGAGTCTATATATGATACTTGTATGATACGTATTCACTCGCATTTGGAGAGGCTTCCGCTGTCGAACCAAATGTCAAGTACCACAATGGACTCTTGCGTATCTCTAACCATTTTTCGAGAGAGTTCCCTTGAACTGAGGTTTTTTTCAGATATAACTACGTGAGTTCAAACACGAAGAGAGTTTTATTGATCTACTAGCTGATTCCGCGACTTCGTCCGCGTAGAAAAAGTTTGTATGTTCCCCGATTACTCGAAGACGTCTGGACCGATTTGGAAAATTCTTTTTTTGTTTCAAAGGGTATACTTTCCAGGTGGGACCACCTGGAAAGTATACCCTTTTTCTCTGATCTGATGATGGGATTCTGGAGAAATCGAGGGACTCTTCAAATTTTATAGGCACAATTGATATACTTTGTAGTGGCGTCTGAAGTCGGTTTTGTAAAAAGAATTTTATACGTTTATAATGTACATAATAGCAAGATATACTAATAATATTGTAACATTTTCTATGATTTTTAACTTGGAATATGAGTGTGTCCAACAATAAGTAAGGGCTAACAAAGAAGAACTTTTTACCACAAATAGGTATAGTTTTTAAGCTATTGCATAGCTTCTATCGCGGGCCTTGAGCGTGGAGACCGAATCCAGAAATTCCGTAAGGAAAATAACCTGACGCGAGACTCCTCTCACCGCTAGATGATAAAAAATGCTATGCAATAGCTTTACCGCGGCAGTCCCCGAGTGCCACACGTCTTTTTTTTTAAGAATATTAGCCAAGTTAAAGTTGACTAATATCCTCCTCTCCCCTCCAAATAAGCGAAAAGCTGGTGTTAAGAGTGGGTACGACAATAGTGCAATGGGTGGGATTCGAAACTGTGACCTTTCAGTTTTCAGTCCGCATCTGGAACCGTTGGGCTATTGAGGTAACACAAAGATCTTAAGGTGTCTCCTACTTGAATGATTGGCGTTTTATCAATACCCTCAAAGCCTCCCTTTCTAAGGCGTAATATATATATATTATTATATGTATAGTTCCCATTATTATGTAGTTCCCTTCAGGCGTACGTATTTCCGGTTGGTTAGAACATCTATACATTGTGAGAATTTAATCTATCTGTGTTATGTAGCAGGAAGATGTTTGAAGCCATGACATAGTTGTAAAATTATATCCCTAGGGATATAGATATATGTATACCGTAATTAAAGCGGTTCTTTCGAGAGAGAGGGAGAATGTAGATAGAGTAGGCAGCACTGATCTCTATATTGACAACTTAAATTATTATGGATTAATTTGAAGCGCCACATTCGACATACGAGTGTCTTTGGAACTAAATAATATAGGGATGTAGGAATCGCCAAAAAGTACTTTCTATCAGTTGTCAACTTTTCAAATAGTGCACGTTAAACCGTCGGTCCTACGCCTGATCTCTGATTTTCCATCCTATCTGACTATGAGAGTGAGGGAATAGAGAGTGCACCTGTGTTTGCACTATAATACCTCCCGCGCAGATGGCTGATCTCTGTGGAGGTTAGCCGCCGTGGCCAGATTCGGTCGGGAGGACATTATTAATTTTATAGAAGTCAGGGCCATTGATTGACATACATTGTACCAATATCGAGGCTTACTTCCCTTACTTCTAAGGGCCGCTACATATTGAATTCCCTTCCAGCATACATACGTATTCCTTTGGGTAAAAATTTCACTCAAGTCGAACCAATATTTGATAAGGGATAACACCGTTACATATTCATACTTGTATCTCTAGAGAATAGGTTCAATATCCGAATTGGCACTTTACTGTTTAAAAGTACTTAATTCCTTTAGGGATGAGTTATATAATCACAAAACAAGCGAAAAAATTGATCCGAACGACGAAGAGTATAACAGAGTACTTCATTGTTAAATGACATGACAAATTACGACAAATATCTGCCATTACGCGCTGCATTTACCGCACGCTTGTAACATATCCACCTCTTTTTCACAACTATAGTACATAAGCTATACATAGACTATATCATAGGTTCCTATGAGCAGGCCATATTAGACAAGTGTAAATTTAAATTTAAAACAACCCCGACATGTTACAACATCCAACTCGCTAGTCAGTAATCGTCAAAATAAAAATATGTAATCCGCCATTTTGTGGCGGCGGCCATCTTGGAGCGATTTTCATCAAACATAGCTAAGAACGCTCCCGACTTATTCACTTTTCAAACAAAAAAAAAAACAAAATCTACGATGCCACAGACAGACACACACACACACACACACACACAGAATACGATCAATCGCATTAAATCTTAAACTAATCTCACTTAACTACGCTATGCTGCCTAGGTCCTAGAATAGATTTTTTGAATTTTTAAGGGAGATCTTAGAATAGGTACGCTTAGCCTACGTTAGTTAGAGACATGTCTATTAACGCGGGACTAAGTTAAATATTAAGTATGTAGATTTACCGGTCCGCAGTGTGCTAATGTAATTACGCCGCCATGTTTCTTATTACTATGGTAATTTTATTACCAAGATAAATCCACAGTCTTTATTCGCTCATTATCTTCTAATTTGTGGCGAGACGCAATATGGTCGCCAATCTGGTTTGATTTGTTTACTGCTAGTATCTAAAATCTACAGGTCCCACAACAAAACAAAAGAAACTAAGTACCTACTTATAATATAAAGTGTGAATAATAATAATTGACCGACATGTGAAATAATATGTAATTCGCTATTTTATGGTGGCGGCCATCTTGGATTTGCATAGCGTATAGTATTCTACAAAAAAAATTAAACCGCCTTCAATATACCGCAATAAAGATTTTTTTTTTTATTCGATGACAGGATAAACCTTGACTGCGATCTCACTTGATGGTTAGTGACGATGCAGTCTAAGATGGTAGCGGACTGTAATTCAACCCAAATCTCTAATCGGTTTCTACACGCCATCGTGCCGGAACGCTCAATCGCTTGGCGGCAAATCTTTCATGGTAGGGTGGTAACTAACCACGGCCAAAGCCTCCCAGCAGAAAAAATGAGAGCTATGAATGAGAGTTTGTCTAGTCTCTCCCAGGTCCAGGTTCTGACAATATCCATTCAGCAGCCAGAACTATGTCGCCAAGAACCCGCATGTCGAGAGAACGTAAAAAAATAACCGCGTTTAAAATAGAATTATTAAAAAAAAGTTAACCAGAAAAATGTGTTTTTTGGTATTATAAAACGAGCTTGGAGTCGCAGCGACTCGTTTCTCTTTTTTGTTTTGTTCATTAAATATTCTACCCAGGTAATGAAGGGTGCCCTTTTAATTGCGGTGCCAAACAACCTCAGCCCTAGATTTTTTTGCTTTTCGCAGGGTTTGAGAAAAGCCCTTTTTACTTTAAGAGCTTTTCCCAGTCGCGCGTTATATTATACTAGCTGTTGCGCGTGACTTCGTCCGCGTCAATTTCTGTTATTATGATCGCGATTAAGAAGTTTTTAAGAGAATATATTTTAAATATGGATAATTTTCCCCGTTTTTGCAACACTTTTCACTGATGCTTCGCTCCTTTTGGTCGCAGCGTGATGCCTAAAGCCTTCCTCGATAAATGGACTATCCAACACAAAAAGAATTTTTCAATTCGAATCAGTAGTTCCTGAGATTAGCGCGTTTAAACAAACAAACTCTTCAGCTTTATAATATTAGTATAGATAATTCTTTCAATTCACGAGGGCCCGTGAGCTTTACTTGTGGTTACGTCGTGTACATGCACATTGCGTAAGTGTGCGTGCCTGTCAGGAGCCTAGGTGGGAGCGGTCAGGCGCAAGCAAGCTCTCGCTCCCACTTATACACATACGACACACACACAACCATGAGCCACGCGCCCTCGTGAATTGCAAGAACAACACGAATTGAAGTATCTCATATCCATCATTGGCAACTGTAAATCCACTGATATTGTATGGAAATCCATATTTACGATTGCTCGGAATGATATTTTATTGCAATCGGAATCGTCGGCTCTACGAAAACGTAAACGAAATAACTGTTGGTATTTTGGTTATTTATAAACTAACAATTTGCCTGGTTTGTTACTGTCTTCAAAACAAAAGTTGGTAATTGGGTGGTTGGTAAGGTGGGTGTCTTTAAATCAAGAGTGAATAGGCATCTTCTAGGCAAGCGCGCACCATCTTAGGCTGCATTTCACTTACCATGGATGCCTTAACATGGGTAGCCTAAGTATGTCATGCTCTCTTTAAAATTTCTGTGGTGGTGTCGTGTGGTGCGGGTTGTTACGTTCCCTCAAATATGGTTGAGTGAAGCAATGGCTGGATCATGCGTCATGCTCGTGAACGGGTGCCACCAACGGGAATGGGTCTGCTTTTGCCTACCTGTCTTAACATGTATTGGATTATTTTGCATTTTTGAAATTTCATTGTGGAAACACTGTATACATAGCTAGTTTTGTTACTTTCTTACCGGCTCTTCTCAGCAGAATCTGCATCCCGAACCGGTGGTAAATTTATGACGTGTCATAAGAGCTACAAGTTAGCCTACATGGAATAAATAAATTTTGAATTTTGAATTTGAATTTGAATCAGATGAGATCGCAGTCAAGCGCTAGTCTAGATATATTATCGACCGTAGCAATTAACATAGTCGCATGTGAAAAACCACTACTCCAGGGCACGGCCGCTCAAAGCTTCAAATATGTGAAAAGTGAAAAACAGTCAACATATCCAACCCTTGCACTTGCAAAAACCAAAGATGGTTGGTTGATTCCAAAAGTTTCACAATTGGTGGGGGCATTGCTATCCCCATTCTAAGACCCTTAATGCAACAAAACGAAAATCGCCAAAATGTAGATCCGACACTGTTAATTGCTACGGTCGTTATATTTAAAAAAAAAAGGACGATTTCCAAAATTGAGAAATTCCAAGGAATAGCAGGCTTAAAGGAGCAGTGATAGCCTAGTGGTTCGAACTATACGGTTTACTATTCGGAGGGTCACAAGTTCGATCCCGGACGCACCTCTGACTTATCGGAGTTATGTGCATTTAAGCAAATATCACATGCCTCAACGGCGAAGGAAAACATTGTAAGGAACCCTACACGCTTTAAAGTTCTCCATATATTAATATTATATATTCAAAAGTATTAAAAAGTAAAAGTGGATGGATGGATTGATGTTTGTTACTCAATCACGCAAAAACGGTTGAACGGATTTGGATGAAATTTGGCACAGAGGTAGTTTATAGTCTGGAATAACACATAGGCTACTTTTTATCCTGGAAAATAAGAGCGTTCCCGCGAGATTCAAAAAACCTTAATCCACGCGAACGAGGTCGCGGGCATCAATTCAAAAGTATTAAAAAGTAAAAGTGGATGTATGCATAGATGTTTGATACTCAATCACGCCGCAACTACAAAACCGATTTGCCTGTAATTTGGCACGGAGGTAGAATATAGTCTAGAATAACACATAGACTACTTTTTATCACAAAAATGAAGATAGTTCCCGCGGAAATTAAAAAACAATCCACGCGTACGAAGTCGCAAACGTCAGCTAGTAGATTAAATAAAGAGGTCAGGGAGACTATTTTTTACCCGCATTACAAACAAACAGACAATTTGATGATTTCATCCTCAGTTTTATTTATATCTACAAAACAATAGAGCTAGGAATGCTTTATGTCACTGTTGGTACGGTTAAAAGTTAAAACAACGTATCAAATAGAACATTCGGTTCGCCTCGGAATCAATTGGGTTTTTTTATATTACCAATAAAAACTTCAAAAAAGCAGTTCTTTGTTTCGCTGTTCAAAGTTAATCCAATATAAAAATGCATCCGCCGTAAAGAATACGCAGAACAAAGTGTTCGAGAATCGATCCGAAAGTCGTAAATGTATCCAACACTAAACCCTCGACGTGATTGTCTGTTTAATCCTTTGAAATGGACCGGCGTTAACATCTCAATCGGGTTGGCCAAAGTACACAAAAACATCTCGTCGATTACCGATAACAACGGCGCTCATAAAATCAATCTGATTCGCGAATTTGTTCATTTATTTATTAGGTTTATCGTGCAAAAAATCGTGTCGCGTTATCGCGATAAAATTATCGTGTACTTCTATTTAACAACTAACTGTTGCCCGCGACATCGTCGTGGATTTAGTTTTTAATAATCCCGTGGGAACGCTTTGATCCTCCGAATTAATAAATAATTAAATAGCCTTCGGTTCGGTTCTTGTTCGGTTCTCGTCGGGTGACTGCCCTCGACCACCGACTCACCGTTTCGCATTGTTCGCCCGCGTTATTCTTTCTTTTTGCTCGGTTTCTAAGAGTCGTACCGAGGTATTGAATAGTCTATAACCTTCCTCAAGAATTGGGTTATCAGATACAAAAAAAATTTTTCAAATCCGACTGGAAGTTTCAGAGATTAGCGCGTTCAAACAAACAAACACTTTATTATATTAGTATAGATAACAGTGCCACATGAGTAAAAAGACGTAGGGTCATGTGTTCAACAATGAAACACAAAAAATTCAAAGTCTCATGCACCTTTTGTTTTGACAGATAGAAGTCTAATTTTTTACAGGTGTGTAGGTAATTTTATTCGGCATCGGATTTCATTTACAATTTTTTTAATTAATATGTAATCAATCGACAAAAAATTATAAACTAAAAAATGGGAAATGTTTCATTGTGTCCACATTGGTGGTACACAATGAAACACCACAAATTCAACAATGAAACATTAATAGTATTGTCTCGACTTTTGTGTAATTTATGGAGTAGGTGAATAAAAAAAAATGCTTGCGTTAATAATCACAAAAGGATTTATTTTTAATTAACTTTAATCAGGTTACCAGTACTATTACTGGTATTATAAAAAATTTAATGTTAATAAGATTAATTTGTGAATTTGTAGCCACAAAAATTATTAATTTACCCGGAAAGTACATGATATTATGTATGTACAATTATACGGTACACAATAAAACAAAATGATACACATTGAAATAGTGTTTCATTGTGTTACTGTGCAACTGTTTCATTGTGAACTACCTAAGGTTTTTTTACTAATCTCAATTTTTTACCCACTAAATTGTAAGACTTTAAGATATAATTTATTGCACATTAATCTACGAAATGTGTGTAATGCTAATTAATCATGAAATTTATGAAATTTTCAACCATACTTTAGTAAAAAATCTATAAAGAATGCTAAAAATACTTACTTTTTGTCGAAAAAAACCAAAAGTGCTCCGCAAACACATCTTCTCGCACGCGGCGTCGATGCAAATTGGGCTAGGGCCCGGTTCACGAGAGTGTCCTAACGCAATATAATGCACGAAATGGCAACGCAGAATTTTAGAAATATCACAGTGTTTTATTGTGTACCACTGTTTCATTGTTGGACATCTGACCCTACAGCGATATGATTCTTATTGCGTTAAAAAATTGTTTTTAACCGACATTTTTTATAGAAACTCATTGTTTTCCCTCAATAAAAAGTACGTATCTTATGAAAAAAATTACGTTCCACCGCAAAAGATTTAAATCCCAGATAAATGCTCATCAGGATTGTTTCTTTAATCCCTACTATGATGCGGCCCTCGTCAACAACTCAATCAGGTTGGCCAGCTGTAAAAACACGCTTTTCCAAAAGATCAAAGGATATAAAAAATATAAAGTAGAATCACGAGTCCACACACGATAATTCTCTTATTTTTTTAAATCTCTTTATACCATGAAAAAGCCCGATAAATGAAAAGCTTCGAATCCAAAAACTTTATGGAAAATACAAGGGTTTTAAAAGGAGGTGGGTTGATAAGGCCCAAAATCCGCCCTCATACACTCGAAAAAAAAAGTTCCAGATTCCGACAAATTGTCAATGTATTTATAAACTTGACGATGTAAACTTTATTTTAATATAAAGTTTAGGTGATAAAAAAAATAGTAAAGAAAATATTACCCAAAAAGAGAGTGTTTAGGCTTTTTCATACATTTTAGTCGTTTTTTTAAGCTTTGATTTAATATTTTAGAATATAAAAAAGGATTTTTGAAAACACAACCCCTTAGGGGATAGGGTTTTGAAAAATCCAACTTAAAATGTGTGAAACCGTGGGCATAAACTAGTATTTCTTATAAACGACGATAGATCCTTACAATTATTTCGTTGTCCTGTTATATAACCCAAATCCCAGTCAAGATTGCCCCTTTTTTATTTCTGCTTTGATGTGGCCTCTCTTCAAGTTCTCAATCAGACTGGCCAACTTACAAAAATCCTTTACAGAAAAGATCAAAGAAATTAGGAGGTAAA